>JAFBJT010109266.1:47803-64346 GCA_016785325.1 Chascanopsetta lugubris
TCCAAACCAACCCCTTCCTTTTTAACTCCCCTCTTCCCCCCCCCCCCCCCCTTTTCCTGGCAGAGCTGTATCCAATTAGCTTTACACAGACAGACAGAGGTGATCCTTTACCAAAAAAATAAGTCGTTGAATAGGACATTTCACGGATGATCCCTCCCTAGAAACCCGAGGATATGTAAATCTCTATAGCTTTCGGGGATGAGGTCATGCAAAACACAAAAAAATTGCCAAAACCATGACACACTTCAGTTTCGGAGAAGCGCCCGGGCCCCGGTGAAAGACGGGCCAATGAAAGACAGGATTTATGGCCCCTTAAAAATGCAGCTTTAATTTGGGGTGAGTCACCGGATTCTCCGAGCGGCTCGGGAAAGGCCCCTCGGTGTGCTGTTTGTCTTGGAGTCATCCCCTCTGACATTAATGAGGCCTCGGCAAAGAGCGAAGCCCTCACACCGCCGACCTTTAACGAATTAAGCGAGGGAAATAAAAGCACGCGCGGCGCTGACCCTGTTCTGGAGAGATCTCTTGGGCGGTGCCGACAGATCACACATCAACTTTGAAGATCAAACCAGCCCCATGTCTGATTTGTGTTATGATATAGGGCCGGCTAGTCCTCCTTTCATCTCAGCTGTAGACGTCATGCGGAGAGAGCGTGCTCAGGTCCCGGGAGCCGATATTCAATTTGACAATAAGTATATGTTGAGAACTACACATCTGAGGTCTCTCAAAAGTCTATTTCCCTATGAGGAATCCTCCTGTGATAACTGACGAATGCAAAGTGATCCTCATCTCTTAGCTCCTCGGGCTACATGGGGACCCTGGGGACTCCTAATGGCAACTCATTTGGGGAATAGATTTAGCTTCTACCATACATGTACAGTGGAATATGACGACTGGATGACTCGAAAGCACATGCACACAAAACACACTAAAGGTGGTGATGGACTGGCCCCAACAGGAAAATGTATTAGCCTCATTTATAGCAGTGTTGACAACACATTTGCTATATTTAGCTTAGCTTAGCATCAAAGCTATTGTGGATGATAGCAATGTGTAAAGCTATGGTGGTTAGCTTATTAGGTTTTCTAAAGTATCCACATCATTAATAACAAATGTCATATTTCTATAGTACTGTACTTTGCAGTGTATTTTACACACACTGGTGAGTTCCACTGGTGGTGTTTGGCAGAAGGGGAGGGGCCAAATTTGATGGGCGTGTTTACAAAAACAAAACAGCAAATCTTGCTGCCTCCTGTCCTTTCAAGGCTGAAACCAAAACAAGCACACTCATGAATGACTGCCGAACATCTCCCTTGCTGCAGTGCGTCCAAATGCATATGGCAGCAGGCGAAGCAGAAGCTGGCAGCCAGCCAGCAGGGACTCCATTTTACACACCAGATATCACATGTTAATTAGTCATGTAATTAGAGGAGGTTCTCTATCCTTCTCAAGGGTTCGTTACATGAATGGACTGTATATAGAGACAGATGGCAAAAAAAACTAAGTATATCAATCACGAGTGTAAGATAAGTTAAAAACCCAGTCTACTCCACGTTAGTTGACGGGAGCAAACTATCATGATTTTGTTGTTATTACTATAATAATTCTAATGACGACGACAACAACAACAACACCAATAATAATAATAATAATAATAATAATAATAATATCTATTACTATTAATATCATTATTATTATAGAAATCATAATCACAGCGGTGACAATAATAATAATAATAATAATAATAATAATAATAATAATAATAATAATAATAATAATAATAATAATAAATATTATTTAGCTTGATTTTACGTCAACTATCTATATAGCTACAATCTATTTTCTATTTTTCTTTTGATTGATTGATTTATTAGACAGCACTTACTGTTTATTTTCATCTTCAATTATTTGTGCCAGCATTCCAGCTCTTAGCAATAATCTGGCTAACATCCTACATCCTTAAGAAGACTTGTGCTTCACAAGTTTATTGTCTTGTGTGTGTCTTGTATCTTGCATCATACGCTAATGTCAACACTGCCGCTACTTTTACTACCTCATAAGCTAGCGAGCATGTATGCAATGAGTCCCCAGACACGTTTGTCCAAGAATTAATAGATAGCATTAAAGGTATTCTGGATTTCCCTCAAAACAACGTGTAGAGTGCTGGTGAGGGGAAAAAAAAGTTTTCTTACAGTGTGGGTCCTGAATTGGGACTCAGATGACTTATGTGGCCCCGTTCCTATCTGCCTGTAACATCTGTCATGGCTGATCCAATCATAAGTTGCCTGTCATAGCGGCAGGTACAAGAACAGCCCCGATGTCTCCGGCTCAGCTTCCGACTGATCTCAGACTGTTTTCCCCTCCTCTGCAGTTTCAGGCAGATTTATATTTCACATCTGTTGTGTTCGACTGCAGCAGCTTTGGCGAAGGTGCACCCACTGAACTGGCAAGTGACTGAGTGCATTATTGAGCAGTAAAACCTTCCGCATCACCTCATGCTGGAGAAACACAACCTGTCAGCACTTTTTTAAAGACTTGAGCCTATCTTAACTTATGCATCCCGTATATTAGACAATTATCGCCTTGTGTTATTACATTAAGTACCTACTGTGTGGCAGAGTCGGTCTAATGGCCATTTACGGGCATAACAATTTATTTCACGGGATGGAAAATAAGCAAAAATAAAGTCTCTCATATACATTCAGTTTATTCTGCTGCACCAGTGAAGCAATTTGTTCAAGACCTATAAGCCATTTCTGTGTTGGATGCTAATGTTGTTTTTGCTAATCATAGCTGTATAATGTTCCTGCCGGAGTGCGTCTTTGCCTGCAGTGATGTTAAATTAGGCAGAATGCATGGCAAGCTCCAATCGCAGAATTATTTGCGACCTTCTCTCCCCCCCCCACTCATTAACTATTCAATATGAACTCCTGATCCTGCAGGGTATTGACATTAATTCCCCACACTACCGGGGAAAGCAGTTTGGAATTTTGAAGGCAAACCTCGGCCGGGGCTATCTTCAAAGAAAACAACCCCCCCCCCCCCCCCCCCCCCCCCCCCCCAAAACCCCCCCCCCCACAGAAAAAAAACAGCCAAGTTTTTCAAAACAAACGAACCATTTGCTACGTTTGCATCTCGCCCCGGAGACACACCCCTGTGAAACGCTGCATTATGAAGTGAAAAGCTAATTAAGCTCCTCACTGGCCTGTGTCCATTACACGCCAGACAATAACAAGCTCATCAGCAGCAACAACAGCCAGAGCACTTGTGCTGTTTAACAAGTTGTTGATCACACGCTTTAATCCCGACATGATGAGGTAGACTTGTTACTAGGATCTCGCTCGGCTCCCGCCCGCCCGAACCAATCCCTTCGCAGCAGCGCAGTCTTTGCCTTGACCTTGGGCCGTGGCTTTCCTTGAGGGCAGGGTGGCCACGGTGGAAGTTGAACGAACCGGCTGAGGGTGGAGGAAGCCGAGGAGCAAGTGCTGAGGCAGGCAGAGAGAAATGTATGAATGACTGCAAAGAGAACTGCGCCGCGCCAATGAGAGCGAGGAGGAAATCTGTCAGCCAATCGGGTGAAGCTTCTCCCCTCTCCCTCCAGCGTCTCCCTGACTTCTTCTCCTGACTGTTACCAGGTCACTGTGCCTGCCCGCGCCTCTGAATAATCTGTTTCATTGGGTCAGTGTGCCTCTCACAAGGCGCCTGACTGGCTGGCTTGGTATACGCGGTTGCTAGGGAGCTCGGCCAATCGCAGCCGGGCGGAAGTCCTCCCCCCCCCCCTCCTGGTTTCCAGGCAGGTTTCAAGTGCTGTAGATGTTTTGGCGGGAGAGTGGGAGAGCGGGAGCGGGAGGGGCGGCGGCGGAGTGAAGTGGAGCATGTGATTGTGCGTGCGTGCGCGTGAGCGAGCGAGTGAGTGTGGGTGCACGTGCAAGACGAGTGTGCATGTTTGCGAGTGCATGTTCACTTTGCCCTGCCTCTTGCTTTCTGATGCAACATCGAACTGTGTCTCCTGGGCTACTAGGGGACCTTGTTATGTTTTTTTTCTTTTTTTTTTTCTTCCTGTCCTCGCAGGAAACGAGAACCAATTGCTGTGCTGTTGCCATCGGAGCGGGGAGGTTTGTTTTCCCTCCACTTTCATCCCTGGTACCTCCCCATCGACAGTTACCGTAGAAACAAGAGCAACTCCATCTCTATTTCCATCCATGTCTCCTTCCTTCAATGATTCTGCTTTCCTTTTTTAATCCGCCGCATCGCGGCTACTTATCAACACTTTAACAGCCAATGAAGTATTCGGAAAGCTGTGTGACATCTCTGAAGAGGAGCTGTATAAAAGCAGGGGATGCAGAGCCACGGCAGCACACGCTGGGGTACAGTACGTGTTGTGCGGCGGTACCTGAAACTTCCGAGCGACATCGGGGCTGAAAACGTGCGAAGACGGCATGGTAACAAGATTAACTGTGGAAGGTGTTTATTCAGAGGAGCCGCTGACTGGCTCTCCAAAACACACTCACCCACCACCCAGCTGCCCCCTTTGTCAACAGAGCGCAGCAGTTCATCACATCTGACAAGGTCTCTCCAAAATCCCATTATTGCCACTTGAGTGCGTACGGAGTTACAATGAGTTAACGCTATCACCGGGCAAGGTGAGAACTCCAGATTATGACCAGTGGCAGCTTCATCCCCCTCCACTTCTGCAGCAAACACTTTCTGAGTCATACCACAAAAAAATGCACAGGTTAAGCTAGACTTGTAAAACTAGACTCTCCGTCACATCAGGTTTTGTAGTTGCCGTTCCACTCCCCTCTCAGCTCTGTGCATACCTTTAACAGGAATGCTCCAAAACAACACAGATAATAAAACCTCAACACGCCTCCCACTCCCCATATTTCCTCAAAAGCCCTTTTGCGACTTGTAACTGAGAAATCTATTGCTCGTGTCTTTGACTGCGAATCACCTCACAGTTGAACTGGCTCCAAAACAGTTTCCCAGGTCATTCTTTAAAAGTGATAGGGTGTCCGAAGTCTGACTCATCCAACTGTGAGAGATGAGTCACAAGCAGCTGGACATCCAGTGCGGTCGCGGGTGAAGATAAGTTGAAGCCTCCTACACAAAGTTGAATATTGACGACATGTGCAAAATAGTGTGGTTGGTTTTGCAGAATGACACCCTGGTAAATGATTGGCCAGTTTGTATGCAAATAAAAATGTTGATTAAACTATAAATCATAGATTACTCATAACATATCCAACAACAACACAACAATGATCTATGGCTGTACTCCCATAAATCTGAGTTGTGCTGTCAGTTGTGCATGTGCCACTAAGCTGGTTTAGTCATGGAATAGTTAAGAGAAAGGGGGTGCTATGTTAAAAGGTTTCTCGACGTGATTGGTTGAAGCATCTGTCAGTCATCACGATTGTTGAAGATGGTCAAGCGAAAAGCGATAAACATCTCATTGATGTTTTGTTTATATATGAAAAGAGATACCTCTACTTCAAATGTTGTCCCATCATACATAGGTTCATGTTGATGTCTAATTCTCTCTCCAACGTTTGTCACTGTGTCCAGTTCCAGCATACATTTCTCACTTGACTGCCCCATGTGGTTTCCAGTGGTATTGCACCAAGTGATCCGTTTCATCTTAATGTGCCGATTGAATTACAAATATAGACTAGATTAAACATTAAATATGCCCAGGAGGCTTCGTCCATGGTGCCCTCAACTCATGTCACACCAGCATATGTGTTTTCGGAGCCCCCGTCGTTATTAATGAAGAGCAACTGCTAAAGGTTCCTTCGTGACATAAAGTCAACATCAATATGGTTCAACCACATCGTTGGGTTGTATAATTTACAAACGTTACAAACTGTCAGTTTACTTGACAAATGGTTTGTTGACTTTCTGAGCTGCCACTGCTCAGTCGTCATCAGGCGCTCATTTACCCCAAACTTGTCATCTCGGCTGTTAACTGAAGACAAACTGACACACTCAATACAAGAAATGTATTACCGTACAGCGCTTCATCCACAGTGCATGGTTTGAGTGTAGGTGTTTAATTGAATTCAGGGCATTAAAGTGGTGTCAGAATACGCATAATGGCGGGGATGTGTTTCCCCTCGGGGTGGGTTCTGGGCTTCAGTGGAGTTACCTTTGGATGAACCCGCAGAGAGCTGCATTCATTGGCAGAGCCCATGTTATACCTGTGGTTCAAATCAAGACGTGTTGACAGGACGGGCATGAGGGGAGGGGGGAGGGGGGGCAGCGGTTTCCAATAGCCGTGTGAAAACTTGGCATCTGTCATGCTACTCCACAATAGATTTCTGCGAGGGACATTCTCCTCAAACCGGGATTGAGGCGGATAATTAGACGGCGGCGAGAAGGGGAACCGTAAAAAATGTGCGACGCTCAGGCGCACAAACAGCCATGGAGCTGTTGGGGCCTGGGACGGATTGAAGATGGAAGACAAAGCGTCCGGACGTCAGGCGCCATTAGGGAAGAAGCCACAAAGCAAATTGTATTATTATGCAGTGAACTTTGAAAGAATTTCAACATCCAGAGCCTTATCACCCCCGGCTGGCAGCTCATCGTCAGAAATAACTCGCAGGAGCTGCAGCCGCCTCGCCGGGGAGAGTTGCTCAGATAAAAATGGGCTGGGACACATTGTCTGCCACTGCACCTGACACATTAGAGGTACCAGGAGTTTTCAGTTTAGATGACAAGTTGTGAGTTCAGCGCCGACACAAAAGGCTGTTTTGCCTCTTCAAAAGGGGTTGAGGCGGAGTGCTTCAAAGTAAAAGACAGCAAATGACTTAAAACAGTGGATGAGATTGCACAATGCATGATGTTTGTGTTTTTCGGAGCGTCTGCCGTTGACAGCGCATCATGTTATGTTCTCTGCCAAAAAAAACAAGGGAAGAGGAACGTGATTAGCAACACAAACGCGGTGAACGGCGCCGCGCTCAAACAGACAAGACTTCACCAAACTGCCGTTACACTGATGGAGATCTGCAATGAGATAACGGGCTGTGTCTGGAACGCACTATTCTTGGAGCTATTGGTGGTGAACACTAATTAGTTATTGATAAAGGGAACTCGGACCGTGAGGGGGGGGGGTGCTGAGGCAATAAAATACTTATTGGGGGGACGATTGGATTTTTTTCCTTCTCTCCGTTACTTTGTTTTTCAAAAGCAGCAGCACACAGCGGACTAATTAATGTTTGAACGGTTCCACCTTTGAAAAGTAGCTATAAATGCCTGAATACCAAATCGGGAAAACTGATGTTTTTCACTTTCAAATTCCACTGGGGAATATTTTTTTTTTTTTGGCCTTCCTTTTACCCACTTCAAAAGCTGCTTTAATGATAAGCTATTTATCAGCAATTATCACAGGGCTCCGTCCTTCAAGTCATTACTATCTCGACAATGAAGAAAATACCACAATTATTTGATGCTGCTGCAAAACGTTGGCTCGTCTAAATGAATCTGAATGCTTATAACAATAGAAATCGCATCTCCGAGCTGATACGCCACTGGGTCCATAGACAATGATGGAGGTGTCAACACGGACAGACAATGACAGATTTGAGAGGTTTGGGCAGCAAAACTCAAATCTGCCAACACAGCGGTGAAATGTATCCATCGTGTCCTGCCTCCTACACACTCTCGCGAAACACCACCCATCACCTGAACCTGAACATTAATGTGAGACTGGAGAAAATGGATCTATTGTGTCAGCCTGACTAAATCCTGACTGTTTGAAAGTACACCGTTCAACTTCACGACAAGATCATGTGATCAAAGCCAAAATGGTAAAGATGCTACAAACTCAGCAACTCTCATCCTGTACTTAGACCCAGAGTCGGAACAGCAGCAGCATGTATTACAACTTATCTGCCTTCAGATAAGAGCATGGTCACTCTGAGACAACGGCACGTATCTTGAACTGAACAAGTGAAGCGTTCTGAACCTTAAAACTTAAACAAAAAAAAAAAGGGTGGTGAAGTTGCCCAACATATAATGATTAGTTGCCATCTGTTACGAGGCCTTCTAGAATTAAGTGACGCAACTGTTTTCTAAAATATGTATTGTGAAGACCTTTTCAACTCCGGGAGAAAAGTGTAACCTGGTTGTAAGGTTAAAAAGTGTTATTTGTAAAAAATAGAATTAAATTTTTTTTTTTTAAATGCTGCAACTATTGCATTTGCGTGGCTCCCGTTAAAAGATGGCCGGTCCTCATCCCCTCAATCTGCTTCAATGACAGCTGAGCAGCTTAACATGGCTTTGCAGCTCAGTCCCCATTGATGAAAGATACAGTGAGAGTGTGAGGGGAGAGTGAGCGAGCAAAAACAAGCATCGTGATGATCCGCTCCTCCTAAAATTTTGGGTGGGGTCCCTCTCGCTGCTGCGCTGCTGCGCTGCACTTGGAGGGGGGTTGTTGCAAGAGGAGGGGGGGTTGGGGGCTGATACAAGGGGCAGAGGCAGTGAGTGAGTGAGTGAGTGAGTGAGTGATTGTTTGTGGGGCTGCCCGTAAACTTTGCATGTTGCACAAAGTTGAGAAATCACACTTCACACATTAGCAGCTGTAGCGCAGCGGTGAGGGGGACGGTGTGAAAACACAACATCAGGCGGCTGACCAGCAGCAGCAGCAACAGCAGCAGCAGCAGCAGCAGCAGCAACACAACCAGTGTCAGCCGCCGCTTTCATCCACAAACGCTCTCTTGGGGAGGGGGGGGGGGCGGCACGTGATGGATCAAACAGTCTCACTTTTCTTGCACGCCTGTTTTGCACTCAATAACCCAACTTATTTTTTTATTTTTTTATTTTTGTATCAGTCTTCATTTCACTTTTTTTGCTCGTTTTTTTTTTCTTTTTTTTTCCGCCTTCCTCTTTTGAGCAGTGCCATGCATAGGCCCGCCCCCGCCCCGCAGTCAGGGTCACCAGCCGTGGCCATGCTGTTTATTCCACTGTCACTGTGGATCCATCAGCGGAGGATCGCCCGGTTAACAATGGGGTGCCCTTGGGGGGATGAAGTGAACTGAACTGACACCGGCTCAGTATTTATATCAATACATTGTTTTCAAGCCGGACTGTATTGAAGCACATGTGAGCCCTCTGTTATGTTATGTTATGTTATTTATGTCATTTCCTAGTGATGTGCATGTGTACATAAAGATCACATTCATGAATCCGTTGCCTTGACAGCACACTACTCATCATCACCCCTAACCCCCCCCCCCCAAGCAATGGGGTGGGTGCAGTCACTTTTAGGTTCCAAATCAGCTGAGTTGGGCGCTGAGAGTAGTCACAAGGCTGCTCTGGGTCTGTGTTTTTCCACTTCCCCCTCCACGTGTGATGATCCAATGGGCAGAAGGCGGGACAACAACAAAGCACCCGATTGGCCAGATGGGTGTCACGAGCTTATGGTTGCGAGGAGGACTGTTCTCTTAAAGGGCCAGCTACATTACCCCCCCCCCCCCCCCCCCCCCCCCCCCCTTCACCCTCAACAACAATACAAGAGCTCAGCACCAATAGCAGAGTTGTGTGTTTTCATTTTGTATAATTCAGAGATAAGTACAGAAATTATACACTTATGGTTAAAGATGGCATTAAGCAGTGGGGCTGCAATTAAATACATTTCCTATTTTAAAAAAATAGACTTGATTAGGCAATTACTCTATTTGAATTACAAATAAAAATAGATGTGAATTTATATACAATAAGATCTTGCATATTTTTGAATACACATGTGAGGGCTCTACATTGCTACAGTTTGTGCTTCTATGTAAGTTCAAACCTTATATTCTTAAAACAATTTCAGAATTTCGAATTTCAATCACTTCAGTTGTGACAATTGATTTAAAATATAAATAAAGATGTACTTAAAAAAACAAAATCAAAGATAACGTATAGTCATGAAAATAGTTATGGACATAAATGCTATTACACCATACGTGCCTTTATAATGGCCCTATTAGTGTGTTTACATTAAAAGTTGAAATGATGTCATACTGACTATTCACTGTGTATAGTATGGGGGCTTTAGTGGGATCTAGTGTCGGCTGCAAATTGCACCTCTAGATGACAGTAAATCTCTACATAGTGGCTTTAAGCGTCAAGTTGCTGCTTATTTACTGTGAACGGTGCAGAGTGTACGATTTGGTGACATCCAGGGGTGAAGTTGCATGTTGTATCCATCACCTCACCCTCACCCTTCTGAGCCTGCAGGAGAACCTGTGATCGACTTCAGTTGTCATCAAAGCTCAAAAGATGTTTAATACGTCCACTTTTAGTACTGAAAAACAAAATGGCGGCCTCCATAGAGAGGGCCCTCCCAGCACCTCGCGTTATCTGTTGGTGTGATGCACTTTGCCTCCAAGGGGCAAAAGTCATGACGGTATATCGATTCACGGCTGCACAAAGTAGGAGGAGTTAAGGAAGAGAGATAGCGACAAGGGACACGCCCACAGTTCGCCAGCAAATCACAACAAAACCAACGCGTGACGTTATGCGGGCTCCACCGTTCTACGTGTATATACCCTCCATGGACGCCGCTCCATCAACACTCACTGGTGGCTGTGATCAACTGAGCGGATACAGCGCGCAGCTCCACAGTCCGGAGAATAAACAGACGATTGTCGAGCTCCACCGTCACATCACAACGGAAAGCGCATACACTTGGCGGTGAGTGGCAGACACGTCCGTTGTTGTTGTTGTTGTTGTTGTTGTTGTTGGGCTTTTGGAGCGTCCTCTCGGTGATCGGATGAGAACCTCGGGACATGTCCTGACAGGAGCCGGACGAGCGCAGCCAGCACGGGGGAAGGTGTTCGGGGTGGTGGCGGGTGGCGGTGGTGGGGGTGTTTAATTTATTCACGCTCCCGTGGCTCGGTTGTCCATGATGTTGCCCGTTTAGCCGTCAACATCGGCGGATTTGAAATGACCACCCTCTTTCTTTTTTTCTTTCTTTTTTGGCGCGTCCCGGCCGATGCGGTGTTGTTGTGCTCACGGCACCGTAGTAAACATAGCGTGTGTTTATCTTACGCACGAGTGGGTCGTGTTGGCTCCGTGTGAGTGGACGTGTTGTCGTTAACGCGGAGGTGTTTGTTTTGGAGGAAGAGTTGAACTCCTCGGTGGAGTGAGAGTGGAGTGTGACATTACACCTCATAACACAACACAACATTCAACTCGCCGACACTCCGTGTGTTTCATCGTGGTCAACAAATGTGCCGGGTTGAACCTGTTTCTTTGTTGTTGTTTTTTTTTTTTAATTGTAGGTAAAGAGTTTAAAAACAACAAGAAAAAAAGTTGAAATGGTCCGTTTTAGTTGTGCTGTGTAATAGCACGGCGATGACCACATGCATCGCCAGTATTAATTACATGGAGACAACAGGCAGCAGAGCTCACCTTGTTTGCTCCCCCCCTCCCCTCCTGCTCCTCTCCTCTCCTCTCCTCTCCTCCTGCTCCTCAGCCCGAGCTGTGCACGGAGCAGAGCCTGCTGCACAGATGGTGCAGCAGAGGGAGCCACTTTGTGCTGCAGCTCTGAGCCTCTGACCAGCACAGAGGAGGCTGCCAGGCCTCCCTCTAGCCTGGGGCACTGACTGTGTGTGTGTGTGTGTGTGTGTGTGTGTGTGTCAAGTGCTAGAGTGTGTGTTTTTATGAGTCTGACACTGTGGTTATCTCTCCAGTCCTCACTCCAGTGCCAGTGGAAATTCTGGACCCACATATCCATGCACACTGGATGTCAGAGAGACTTGCGCCACAGTTGCAGAGATGCCCCTGCAGCTTAGTTAGCTTTAATTAATCTGCTGCTTAACTCGCCCGGAGGAGAAGTTGCTAGGCTGAACTGCAAGCAGAGTCCAATTACCCAGTTCACACTGGCTAAAAGGATCAATTTGATCCCCAAACGCCATGGCAACAATGGAGCCCAGAGGAGGTTTGGGTCGATAATGAGTTGTCGGTTTTTGATGTTTACCAATAAACATGCCGGCTGATTTTTAGGACACATGAAGCTAATTACACATGTGTTGATCCCACGGTTGAGAAAGTTCACACAGATGTGTGTGAGCTCTGTAAACACACTACCAGTGGATCCAGTTTCTACTTTTTGCATTTGCATTTGCCAGTCAGCACTGTCCTCTCTCTCTCTCGCTCTCTCTCTCTCTCTCTCTCTAGCACAATAAAAGGGAAAATATAGACACCCTGAAGGAAAAGAAAGAGAGAAAAAAAAGATGTAACAGTAGCTCAGATGGTGGCGCGCTGCCAACAAGGAAGAGAGTGTGAGTGTTTGCTCTCGGCAGGCTCAGTTGAGGACGGAGTGAAACTCGTTATCTGGCTCGTGAAGCGGCTGCCGCTCAGCCACAACTTTGGTTTCGCTGAGGTTTCACTCACTCACTCACTCAGTCACTCCCGCACCACCTGCTGCTGCTCAGCGTGTTGACACTATCCTGTCACTGAGAGAGAGAGAGAGAGAGAGAGTGCAGGTTCTGAGCGAGGAGCTCCAGGATTCAGCAGAAGAGACATAATCCTGCCTCCCTGTAAGAACACTCCTCCAGATTAAGGTAATTCAGATTGGAAAAAGAAAATCCCCTGCGGTTGATCTCTTGGCACTCGGTTACATTTTGGCACCTTATCAAGAGCAACATGCCAAAATCAGAGGGTGGCAAATCTGGTATTGCATTCTTCTGCTCCCCCTGCAGTGTCTTTGCATACGTTTGGCTCCGGTTGATTGACTGTATGAAAATGGCTGCCCCCATGCATTTTCCTTTTTTTTTTTTTTTTACATTATGCACATTCATCATCCCATCCATCTGTGCTGCCGACACCATTCATCTCCTGTTTGTTTGTTTTCAGTATCACCTCAAACAACATAAGCCTCTTGTAATGACTAATGATTTATTTCCATTTCATGTAGACGGCTGACATCATTTTCCATCTGCTGGAGGGCAAAGTTTTACAGCAATGGCAAGTTCTTGTTTTGTTTTTTTCCCCCCTCCATTTGCTCCTTTATCAAATCACACCCAAATGATCTGACAGGACAAAACCACAAAGAACAGAAACCTCAAAGTTAACTTCCCATGTCTCCCTCCTCCTCCAGGAACTTTACCGCTGAGGCGTCGCATGGATGATGAGGAGGAGGACATGTCACAGCCCATCTCGCAGCTCTGGGGATCGTCGTTCAGGGACATCAAATACGAAGACCGAGCCACGCCGATCGCAGGAGGACAAGCCATGGCAGCCGTCACCGCCGCCGCCACCGCCGCCGCAGTGCCCATGTCGCAGAGTCACAACAACAACAACAGCATCGGCATCAACACGCTGCCCTGCAGCCTGCTCTGGCAGCCTCGCATTCCCTTCCACGGTAAGGAGGAGGAGGAGGAGGAGGGGGGGGGGGGGGGAGAAGAAGAGACAGCCCCGGGGGGGGGGGGGTGAGAGAGAGACACTGACCCCCGCTGAAGTGATCCGGGATTACAGATTTAGAAACTGAGCGCTGGATGATGTATACGTAGCGTAACCTCACACTATTAGTCATTCCTTTTGTTTGGAAGGGGTCGTCACTGGGAATTGTCCCCAAGTAGCGAAAAATGAATGAAACTCTTTCTCCGGGCTGTGTAATTAGATTTTTTTATTTCTTTCTTTAAATTCCATTGTGAATGATTTGTGCCAAAACAGACCCGACTCAGACTCGTTTTCCTCCTAACTGGGAGATTCCCACTTAGTGAAACGGGAATGCTTAGAAGTTAGAAAAACAGGCCATTCAGAAGAAAGAGTTTGTTTTGTCAGCTGTGATGGAAATCACTTTATGATCGATATAGCGCGCACAGCAACGCATGCAACATTCACTGCTTAACAGTGAGGCACTAGCAACAAATAAGGATCAAATGGAATGAAAGATTCGCTTATAAAACTGGTTCAGCGTAGAGATAAAAACAAATGGCCGCAGTCCTCGCACATTATAATGTAACTGCAGGATTGTCCACATTCCTGGAGCATACCTGCAAACCACACCTTCCATTGTTTATAGCTGGGGGGCCTAAAACCAGCCTGCCAGAGGGTCCAACCCAGCCTGCGAGACCACATTGCAAAGTGTAAAAATGACAGAGATAACATCAACTGCATTAAAAAAAAACAAAAAAAAAACAAGAAGTAACCGCTATCCCATATTTATCCACTGGGGGTCGCACACAACACAATGTGCTTGTACTATTTTGCACTAAAACAAAATGGAAAACTCAAGAGTTGTTGTTTCTAGGTTGTTATGCTATGATTCAACTGGCCCCTCCCACTCTGCCCACTCCGCCGCTCATGGCCCCTGAACTGAAATGAGTTTGACTCTCCTGTTTTATAGGAAACAAGTGTTAAACAGATCTGAAAGTGCAACTTCATCCAAAAATGTCGAAGCGGGCCCGTAGAGGGCTGCTGCTGCCAAAGGAGAGGACAATATACAACACTTAAACATATATTTAATTTGACTTAAATTTGATTTCTGAGAATCACATTCTTGCCATCGAACCGTATATTCAATTTCTTGTTCTTAAAATCCCTTTTAAAAGGTCAGACAATACTGTGATACATACACTTTAATATGTCCATGGCATTTAATCCAATATGGTGTCTTCCCCCTTGTTTCTCATCAAATCAGTGTGACAGGGACCTAATTGGATTTCAGCGACGTCGCAGCAGAATGCCGTTGTTGTGCGAGAGGTACATGTTGTCCGGGGTTTAAAGTCAATACATAAACACTGGAGTTGTCGTCACCTTGTCTCTCATTGTAATCCGCCCCAGTAATGGGTGTCATGCACTTGGCCGGCCGCCATTTAAAAAAAAAAAAAAATAAACAAAGAATTCTCTACAAACACGACCTGGCGAAACGGGGTCATTCGGTTTCGAATGTGTGGCAGGAGCACATGTTAGAGGACACTCAGTGACACATCCTGCAGTAAAGGTGCAGTTCGCTAGATTTAATAAGGAAGGTGTTTGAGTTTTTCGCACAGCCACACTCACACGCGCTGTCAGTATTGCAGTACTTGAAGTTTTCTGAGTGCCAGGCTGATCTGATCAAACCTGTTCCGTTGGAGTCATGTTAATGAATTGACAAGCATGGCCAGACACTGCGTCTGTCGCCTTTCATTGTAATAATATTAGTTGTAATGGTGTTTTCACCGACTAAGATCAAAAACTAGTCAACACGAAGCTTACATTTTGCTTTTTTTGTTTTTTGGAACTTTTAGGCAGCACTGGATTACGATCGCACTTCCCAGCTCACTTTGAGCCCATGGAGGACCGGGGAGGAGAGAGGCAGCATGAAGAGGAGGAGGAGGAGGAGGAGGAGGCGGGTGGTGGTGGTGGTGGTGATGAGGTGGAGGATGGCAGAGGGGAGGAGGAGGATGAGAGGATGGCACAGAGGGCGGAGGAGCAAGAGGAGCTGAGCGTGGAGATTCAAATCGGCCGCACGTTACGGGAGATGGGAGACATGTTCCAGCAGGATTACCTCGACCCGGTAAGTCTCAGCCCGCAGAGCGGCCACCGGGAGGTCACATGACCTCAGACCCATCTCATACATTTGTAATGTTTTGAATATGGGGTCGCCAGTCAAGACTTTCCCGGGTGGGATTGAAGGGATTTTAGGGATCTCGTCGGTACCGACGTGATCACACGTGATTTCAAGCAAAACAAACATGGATACGGACCAGGTGTCTGTGTTTGTAAAGTAAATGGAAGATTAAACCAGTACAATCTGCACAATTGTCCTTTGATATGAGGATAATACCTTTTTGTGTGAGGTTGCATTGACATAAAACAACGTGAACTCCAGCCGATGTCAATATTACAAATAGTTTGTGGACAAAACATCATTACGGCAATAAATCGTCATCATGACTCATCAGATTTGAGCTGTTAAGTGTTCATATATGTCCTGTTTGAGTTTTTTTTTTAAACTCTGGAATGATGGCGCACGCAGATATTGACAAGTTATAGTGTTTGATAAACAGAGATGACAGCACACACTGCAGTGTTTTAAGGAGGAACTACCATGGCCTTCAGATGATGCCAAAAGTCACAAGCCCCGCCCCCTCCTCAGACCGTGTTTGTTTTGTCCACTCTTGGCCACTGTAGAAACGCGGTGGCCTCTCGATTTAAGTAAATATAAAAGGGACATTCCCGGGCTTAAAAACACATATTCAATCTGCGTTTTATATATTCAAGTGATTACACACAGACATGTTTTTGTGACTATTTCAGATTCCTTTCCTGCCAGTAGACGTGAAAACAATCACATCTAAATCTTACACAACGGACCTTTAAATGTGTTTGCAAAGCTCATAGGGGAACGGCTGAGCACACACCTCAGCGTGGTTCGTGACGCGCGCTTAATCTTCCGTGTCCACAAATGAAATCCACATGGAAACGCCGCAGCAGTCGTGCCAGACTCTCACGCACACGCCTCGGCCCCGTACCTCTAAACACGACAACATGTTTGTTGTCACGGTGCGTTTAACCACATGTCACCTGTGTGTGTGTGTGTGTGTGTGGTTCTCGGAGGGGGGGGTAG
>JAFBJT010109267.1:0-15420 GCA_016785325.1 Chascanopsetta lugubris
TGGGGGTGGGAGGGTGGGGGTGGGTGGGAGGGTGGGGGAGGGGGGGGGGTGGCGGCGGCGCTGGGGTGTTAGGGACGTTACGGCAAGGACTTTTGGAGGAAATAAATAAATAAATAAATAAATAAAGCCTTTTCACACAGCCTGGAGTGGTGACATGGATCCAATGAGACAGAGGAGCGGGACACGGTGCTTTAAAGTAACGCAGCAGCGCGCTGCATGTTCCCACCCCCAGTCAACATGCTTTCGCAGCCCTTCCCGGGGGACCCCCCCCCCCCCCCATCCCCCCTTTTTTCATTGCCTTGCCTCTGTCTCTCTGTCTCTGAATCATCACTGCAAGCCATGCAGAAGCACCTCACCACTGCTGGGACGCGGCAGAAAAGCTTTTTTCTGAAGTGGACTCCGTGTGCGTGTGTGTGTGTGTGTGTGTGTGTGTGTGTGTGTGTGTGTACACACTGAACTCCAAATGAACTTGCAAGGGGATGAAATATTAAAGGTGCAGATGGAGCTGTCCGGATGATAAGAACTGCTCGCGACATGTCATGATCCAAGAGGCCTTGCGTGGAAGCCAGCTCAAGCATACTAATGGCCACCACTCATTACTTCCATGTTGCCCCTTTCATGGAGCTAATACCCCCCTGTGCCCGGAGATGGGGCAACCCAGGCCTAAGTGTAGGATCTGAATGCCTCGCACTGGCTTTTCTTTTCAGCTTGTATTTACGACCTGTTCGGGCAAAGAGTGGGGGCAGGAGAACTAAAGGAGGGGGAACTAAAGAGAGGAGAGAGGAAGCGTAACCACCCGAGGTCAAAGCCAATGTTACTGGGCACAGACGTGGGCCGAGGTGACGGCTGAGGAATCCACACGCTGAGCCAAAGCAGCCCCGCTTCCTCTCCTCTTGCCTTGTCTCCCTCGCTCCCTCGCTCTCCCTTCATTGACAAGGACAAAGCCAATTTGTAGAGAACCCAGGGTCACGGACGGCCAAGACAAACCTTGTTCCCACACGCTCCCCCGAGACCCTCCCCCTTCCACGGCACTTTGTCTTTTTGGAGTCAATTGTTGCGCCAAGCCAGAGGAGGCGGCGGCGAGCGCGGGCCGAGCCGGCGCTGCGCAAACCCCCCGGTTCCCGTCACTCGTTAGCTCCGCTACGATACATTAGCCTCTCAAAGGGTCCTGGTTTTATCTCTCGCCCGCCACTGCCTCCGGGACCCCGACCATCTTCCGCCACGCCAACATTTTTCATGTAAATCAACATGGAGGCGACAACGGGGGTAATTCTGCACTGCTGACAAAGGAAAGGATGACTATAAAAAAAAACAAAATATGTGTCTAAGTGTATAATAACCTATAGAAGTAGTTTACATCAGTGTCCACTCACTGGATGCAGCCCTGACCACCCTTTGGTTCTGGGTACAATCTGGAAATGGAATGGGGATGTACAAATATCCTTTATTTTATTATTATATTTAAAAAAAAATTTTTTTAAAGGTGCAGTGTGAAAGATTGATCTACTGGTTAAGTTGTACATTGTATTCCTCACCTCACCCCTCCCATTCGAGCATGTATGGAGAACCTGCAGTAACCCTCAGCTCAAACATGTTTTAAAGATTGTACAAACTTGGCAGCCAGTGATTATATATTTGGAAAATATAGAATAGAATTATATAGAATTATTTTGAAATTCTATTTCTATCGATAGCAGTGACAACAATCGACATCTTACACACTGCACCTTTAATGTATTAATGAGTGAAGGTGCAGTGTGTAAGAATTCAGTCATTTTTGTCACTTCTAGAAATACTACAAAACAATTACATACTGACACTTTCATGGAGTTATAATCATGTAAATGTTTTTTTCCATGACCTTAAAATTGAGTCCGCTCTAGAGGGGCCGCCATGTTTTTACAGTAGCCCAGAGAGGACATACTTTGTCTTCTTGACATACATCTTTTGAGTTTTACTGACAAGTCCACCACTGGTTGTCCTCCATGCTCAGAAGGGTGAGGTGATGGATACAACATCCACCTTCACCTCTAGAGGTCGCCAAGTCTTACACGCTGCACAATGAAAACCAACAAGACTCACATTTTCTACTTTCTTTTCCCAACTCAGGCATTTGTCAGCTCCTCTCCCTCCATTTTAAATGCTACATCCAGTGGCAACATGTCTCTTTTAGGAGACGCAGTGAAATGCAGTCCAGTCTGAACATTCATCTTTTATTTATCGTAGTGCACAGACAAAGAGCCGCAGCCTCTCTGTCGATACTGTGCGCGTGCGCGTGTGCGTGCGCGTGCGTGTGCGCGTGCGCGTGCGCGTGCGCGTGCAGCGACTTGCTGGAGTTTGACACGGCTGCCCCCGTCTCTCCGGTATGTTTTCGCTGTCAGTTTGATGTCGGACAGAGGTCACCGCATCTGGAGATCCAGTGCCGAGCATTACGCCGGATAATGAACACAGCGCCTGAACGAATACCACCCTCCCGCACAGCGTTTGGCCGAGCCCCCCCCCTCCCCCCCCTCCCTCGGTGCCGTGCGCGGGCGAGCGATGCGCTGCGCCGCGCAGACGTGTCGTATGTACGTGGAGGAGCAACACCTGCTATTCCCGCTCCGTTTTGGTGGCGCTGGGAGGGAAGACTCCCCGAGGTCTCGTGCCTCTGAACCCCTCTGATGGAGCGGGACATAATAATGTCATGACCAGTAAATAATTGCATGCCTCAATGGGACGAACGTCAATATGATATGATACATGTCCTTCACCCCTGATGGTCCTTGACCAAACAGAGAGGTGCCTTTCCCTGCTTTTCCTCCTGTGGCCGACACTCGGCGACAGGAGGCGGATGCAAAAAAAACACAAAACACAAAAAATAAGAACAAACTGTACGTGCGGTAAAATTGAGCCTTGGAGCCTTTTAAAATGTTGTTTCTTTTTAATTCCCTTCATCAGAAATAAACCTGAAGGCCGGTTGGCAGATTTTATAGGAGTCGTCCCTTTTGTCACTTCTATATATATTTCAAAACAATAGCATACAGACATTTTCATGGATTTATAATCACCTAAAAGTTTTGTTTTTTCCCCATTACCCTTAAATATGCACATTAATGTATATTTACATGAGGAGGGGGTCCTCTCTACGGGGGGCGCCATGTTTTTTTACATTTACCTTTAATGCGTTCAAAACGTACATTATCAAATTCTGATCCTTGAGAGATGGAGGAGGGAGAGGGAGAGAGAGAGAGAAAGAGAGAGAGAGAGAGAGAGAGAGAGAGAGAGAGGGAGAGGAGGGTGAAGTGAAGGATGCCTGGGAGCAGAAATCTGACTTCCCCCCTCAGTTCAAACCATCTCACTTCCTCACTCCCTCCTCTCTCCCTCTCGCTTCCTTCCTCACTCCCTCCTCTCTCCCTCTCGCTTCCTTCCTCACTCCCTCCTCTCTCCCTCTCGCTTCCTTCCTCACTCCCTCAGTCAGTCTCTGGATCAAAAAGGAGAATCAATAAAAGCGCTTACCATGATGATAAAGGTGACCGGTCCTATGAAACTCCATATGAAGTGATTGTCCACACTTAGCCAGCACCTGTGATGGAGAAATACAAGCTTCAGGTTGGGGAGAGTGGGGGGTGGGGGGTGGGGGGTGGGGGGGCAGTACATGGCATGACAAATAGCATCAGGTTGGAAATTGAATGAGACATCCATTTTTTGGGATATTAAAGGTGCAGTGTGTAAGATTTCAGCCATTTTTGTCACTTGTATTGGTAGAAAATCGAGTACAAAACAATTAAATACTGACATATTCATGCGTTTATAATCTAAATGTATACTTGTTTTCCCATAACCCTTAAATGATACAAATGGATACAACATTACAAGATGCAACTTCACCACTAGATGTCACCAAATGTCACAAACTGTACCTCCAGATCTTACTCACTGCACCTTTAATGTCATTCAAGGTGTAGTATGCAGGATATGGTTCTTGTTTGTAAACAACATTTTTGGGGAAAAAAGGATTTGGTGACCTCTAGAGGTGAAGTTGCATGTTGTATCCATCACCTCACCCTCACCCGTCTGAGCACGAAGGAAAACCTGTGGTCGACTTCAGTCGTCGTTCTAACTCAAAAGATGTTTAGTATGTCCATTCTGGGCTACTGTAAAAACATGGCGGCCCCCGAGGAGAAGACCCGCCGAGGTGAAAAAAAAAAGACCAAAATCGTACACATTGCACCTTTAAAACTGTGGAGTGTTCAGACCTTAAGTAGCCCCCTCCAACCATGACGGGGTCTTTGGTGGGATATGGTCATAAATCTATGTAAAAGGCTCCTTCAGCGCGTTTACAAACAAGAGGTCGCAGGAGGGTCTTTGAGCAGAGAGACATTAATGCAGCCCACCACGCAACAACCCTGCCCCTCCTCCCACCCCCATCACCCCAAAACCACAGTCCGTCAGCCACTTTGTGAAACGACATGAAAAATTGAACAGTTGCCCATCCCTGGGTAAAAAAGGGGGGTGGGGCGGGGTGGGGGCCCGAAATGGGTTTTTTTGGTGAATGAGACGACACGGACATTTCCTTTCCCACACGTGAGCCCACCCGCTGTTCTCCACTCACGCTTTCTTGGTCCCGTAGCTGCGGTAGTCAATGGCCACCGAGACTCCCACCACGATGGCGGGGAAGAGGTATCCGGACACGTAGTAGTACTTCTTGCGCGAGTACTCGCTCTCGAAGACCTCCACCAGCATGAGGTACAGCTGGACCCCCTCCAGACACATCCAGGAGAAGGAGGCCAGGAAGAAGAAATGGAGGATGCCGGCGATGATGGCACAGCCAATCTGTGTTGAGCAAGATGAGATGGAAGGATAGAAACTGTGATTAAAGGTGCAGTGTGTACGATTTCTGTCATTTCTGTCACTCCTGAAAATATTACAAGACAATTATAAACCAATGTGTCCTTGAAATGAAACATTTTTTCCCCTTACCCTTAAATAAGCCCATTAATGTATATTTACATGAGGGGCGGGTCCTCTCTTTGGGGGCCGCCATGTTTTTACAGGAGTAAAAGTGGACGTACTAAACATCTATTGCGCTTTAATGACAAGTGACTTCTCCTGGATGCTCAGGTGTGGGTGAGGTTCTGGATACAACATGCCACTTCAGCTCTGGATGACAAGAAATCTTACATACTACCCCTTTAATATACTGATCATATATCCTCTTTTTTATTGAATGGATGACATTCACCACTGCTGCCAAACTCATTTTGTGCAAATATACAGTGACTCGAATGTAAACACACACGCTTTAGCTTCCCATCTCAGTGGTATTTAAATGCCAGTGGTATTTTAAGGTTAGAGCTGATGCACTCGATCACACAGCTCAGCATGTGAAGGTTTGATTTGCATCTGTAAACATGAAAAAATATTTTTGAGCACAAAGAAAAAAAAAGGGAGATTTCAAATTTGTAAGGATGCTGCCATGGCAACCATGGCTTAAAGGGAAGGGAGGAAAAAAACGACTTGTCAAGAAGGAGACACGGCCCCTTAGTAATCTGTATTAATGGTGCTGTCCCACTGGTGTCATGTCAGGGACAAAGCAGGGAAGGTTAGAAACAAACAATGCTTAAAGTCTCATCAATTTCACTCCGAGTGGGTCCTCCGCTGCCTCACAGGAGAGCGGGGGAGATAAAGTGAGAGGGAATGAATCAAAACAAGAATCGATAGGGCGCAGTCGCCCCCAGCTTACCCTGGGTTCCGTCATATCGATGCCAATTAGGAATATTAACTCTGCGATGAAGAGATTGATGCACAGGTTCTTGTGGATGGTGTTGCGGTCGCTCTGCAGACCTCGGAAGAAGCAGAAGGTGAAGATGCTGACGCTGAGGCAGACGAGCGACACGACGATGCCGACTCGGGTGATGACGGTGAGGAGCAGCTCGTGCACCCGGTCGTTGACCTGGAGGAGAGAAAAGGTCAAAGGTCACATTATGAAATGTGCTCAGGAACAGAACAGAGGTTTTCTCAGTGGGTCTGTCAGGAGGGAATGACACAATTCTTTCTTTCAGAATGGCTCTGAAACTCCAGCTCGAGCTCTTTCAAAATAAGGGTCGTGGTGCTCTCACCACAGCCAAACACACACCTGAACGCGCGGAAAGGTAAAGTTTTACCGTGTTTTCCCGGTGCGCCATGAGGATGGCGAAGTTGGTGAGATGACTGCAGGAGCAGCTGGTGTGTGTTTTGTTGGAGTCCAGGAGTCGGCAGCCTTGGGTGGACCAGTATCCCATCATGCTCCTCTCAGAGTAATTCCAGAAGGAGCAATTGGAGTTGAAGTAGTGCTCCATCTGCAGATAACAAGAGATATGGTTAAGTGTCCAAATAATTGACTGCCTCAAATTGAAGCACATGTAGAACACAGAGGCCATTTACCCCCCACACTCACAGCCAGGGTTTCCCCCCACGATGACACGGATGAGGATTTTTCACTTCACAGCTCTTACGGGGCCGTTCATATGTTGTATCTCATTCGGCACATGCTTCGCAGAATCAACCCGAGCACGGTGGCAATATATGAGGCCGTAATAACGGGGAGGCGTAATTGTTTGACAGCGTGTCTCCGGGAATCGCACAGTTTCTCTGATAAAGAATGGAGCCGTGCGAAGCCCCTCTGGGAACTCTGGTGACAACTTTAAAAGACGGAAGATAATTGGAGCTCCAGTAATTTCATCCTAGATTGTATGGCTAATCTAGGAGCTAATTCCCCCCACTATAAAAGAGAATGGGTATCATTTATATCCCAATGTTGATTAAAGAATTAGTTTTCATTAAGAATTCACTTAGGTTCTAAAGACTCCTTTAATTTGATGTTCAATGACTTAAATAAACTGCAGAATGACCCAGTCAGACATTTACAATTCAAATCGCAGATCTCTGTCTGCTCCGGATCTTCCCTCCTGGATCTTTTTGAACATGACCTCTTCTTTCGCTCCAGCTGAGGCGACTCACATCAATGTGCTCCAGGGTGAAAATCACAGGGTCGTTGATGAAGACGCGGCTGGACTCCTTGTTGATGGAGGCGGCGATGATGTCCGAGTTGACGGCCACCGACAGGTTGCGGCCGTACGCCTCGTTGGGGATCTTGATGGTGGCGTTCTCCGTGCTGAGGAACTGGCCCAGGTTCTTGTAGAGGACGAACACCAGCTTGGCCACTCCTGCCAGAGGAATGGGACAGTGCAGGGATCATTGGGAGCAAAGCTGTGGGGACAGACTCTACGAGATATAAGATAAACCTAATAAATCCCACCGGGGGGAAAGTTCATCGTGACATCAGCTCAAGAGGCAGGTATATTTAAGGAACAGTATAAAAAGGAAAATACAAACAGAGAAAAATATTAAGACTACAATATATACACAAGATGTGCACAAGAGAAATACAGGGTCAAAGATCAAGGGTCAAAAAGATAAAGTGCTCAGATCTTATTGCACATTAGATATACAAAGAATAGTGATCGCATGACTGCACCTACTCATATTTGGAGTAGTGATACAGTGGGAACAGCAGCATCAGTGGCTGTGTAATAATAATAATAATAATAATAGTAATAATAATAGTAGTGGTAATATTATTCATAATAATAATAATAATAAAGGTATCAAGTGGTGGTAGAGCAATAGTCAAGAAAGCAATAGCAATAATAGTGGTAATAATAATAAAAAAGATGACGATTGTAACAATATTAACAACAACAACAACAATAACAATAACAACAACACCAACAACAATGATAATAATAATAATAACAACAATAGTAATAATAATTCTCAATATCATTATTGTGATTATTATGGTACAATACCAGTGACACAAGCAATGGACCTTAAAGTATAAGCAAAGTTCAAGCTGGAAAAGCGGAGAATCTCGGTTTATTTCATCGTAAATCAACGTAAGCTCTGAAACTTGACCTTTGATTTCCAGGGTGAAAATCACAGGGTTGAAAGCTCTTCAGACAAACTTCTCCCCGTCGTGCTCTGACACTAAAGCCTTTTCCACGGATCAGAAAACACACTAACATCTGGCTTTTGTCTGGAATGGATGGGATCTGCATTTACCCCTGGGGCAAATGACTTCAGATTCATCTGAGCTCTGCGGTGATGGAGACGTGATTCTCTCATGAACCTTCTTACGTCCTGTTTATTTGTCAGTCTGGACACGATGCTGCATCATTTGCGCTGCCGATGATGATGATTGCAGCTCTGGGCTTTGGGGCGCGCACGTACATGATGGACATATATGTTCTTATTATTTTGCCAGCTTGGGAACAATGTGCAACATTGGATTGATCTTTTAACCCGTATACTTTAATTTACAAAAATGTCAGCTTCCAAAAAACGCTATAAAAACGTAACAGATTCATTTTTTATGTACTTTTTAAAAAACTTTCTTTTTGCATAACTGTCTTAAACAACTTCAGTCAAAACTACCAAACATCTTGAGCATTTGAACCCTTTAAATTCCAGTTTGATGAGAGTTTTTGTGAAGCATTAGATTTGAAATGTATGTCCCACTGACTCCCTTTGAAAACTATAAACGCCATAAAATCAATATTTTGGGTAAACTTTGACAGAACCATGACTGAATTAAAACCAATCCCCCAAACACTTTGTTTTATGGAAGATAGCTCATTTTTTTCCATTAAAAAAATGACAGTGATGGCAAGTAAAGGGTTAAAATCCTCAAAATGATTGGGAGTCTGGTAGTTTTGAACAGGGCTGAAGTTGTTTCAGGCATTTATGCAAAAAAGTATGAAAAAATATGAATCTGTTACGTTTTTTATGGCAGCTTTTTGGAAGCGAATGTTTTTGTCCGTAATGACTGAAGAGGGTAGTACATTTGTTTCAGTGGTCTATTAAAAAAAAGAATTATAATTTTAAAATGTGCCATGAGAGAGACCCCATTAGAAAGAATTGCGCCACTGGCACAAACACAACCAAAATAACAGACAGATAAAGAGGTGAAATCTGCTCATTCGGACAAAAATGTCCAGAGTGGTGCATGAGGATTCCTCCCTCCTTATTCATCTTTATGAACTAAACTGCTTATCACTTAATGTTGTTAATGTTGTAAACGATGATGAACGCAGACATCCCCTTTCACCCTCTCGATGAAGTGAAACTCTCATGCGACTGCCTCTCACACAATGACTCAGCCCTTCATCATCACCCTTGAAGGAGCAGTCGCCTTGAAAACATGTCTCATTCTCATTTCTCCGCTGTTTGCTGGTGTAACTGCTGAGCCAAGGAAAGGCAGGCAATGATCTCGTATCTTCAATCTTTGTGAATAGAAGTGGAAATCATTTCATCTTGAATCTTACATGCTACACGAGTGTGTGAGATTTGGTGGCATCTACTGGTGAAGTAGCATAATGTGTCCACTGCCTCACCCTTGGTTGTTATTAGAGCTCAAAAAATGTTGAGTATGTCCATTCTGTGCTATTGTAAAAATATGGCGGCCCCATTGGGTGGACCCGCTCCTGGTGTAAATACATATTAAAGGGGGACATTTTGGGGTTATGTAAAGAAATATATCCATTCGTAAAAATGTCTACAGATAATTGTTTTGAAATTCCATTCTTATAGATAGAAGTGTCAAAAATGGATTGAAATCTTACACAGTGCACCTTTAAAAGAGAGAACGTACCATTCCGACTGTTGAGCTTGACAGTGTTGGCTGAGAGTTGGATGGAGACGCCTCCTTTGCTGGACTGCGGGAATTTAAAATCCTGAACTTGGCCGTCTGTGGTGAGCACGTACACATCCAGGACTGTGGGAGGGGGGAGATGTTAAAGGTGCAGTGTGTACAGTTTGGTGTCATCTAGAGGTGGAGTTGCATGTTGTTTCCATTCCCTCACCCTTCTGAACATGCAGGCGAACCTTTGTTGGACTTCAGCATAAGATTCATAAAAATGTCAGCACATCTGTTTTATCTCCATACAGGAATGACAACAACTGACCAACATCTTACACACGGCACCTTTAAGGGTAATTGATTATACATTTCTGAAAATGTCGGCATGAAATAGCTTTGTTATATTTTTAGAAGTGACAAAAATGGCCGACATCTTACAAACTGCACCGTTAAATTATTCCAAGACAGAAAAAAATTGCCGTGAACAAATAAACAACAATAAAAAATGCCAGTCACAAGCTGACCGTTGAATTCTAGCGAGACTCGAACTGGTCTGTGTAAAAAAGCCCCGAGATAAAAAAAGCCTCCACGTTCCCTCATGCTGGAGTCAATGAGGGGGAGAGGAGGCGGCGGTGGATAAACAGAGTCGTTTCTGACTCACACAGCAGGCTAATGTTCACATTAATGTATAGAGTTACAAGGTCTAGACACGCACATTTATAGACTAAGCACGCGCAATCAGGGGATCCAGTCTATTTAATTGTCTGATATTCATCACTTTGTCAGTAAGCGACTCGTTAAACCTAATATGCGTTGTTTTTTTCTTCCCCGTTCCCCTGAGGTTTAAACGCTTATTAGGAAAACAAAGTCCTTTTTTCAAGAGGCAGCCTTGTTTTTCAATCACAGGCCCCTCCCCCTCCGCTCCCTCACCACCAATTGAAGGCAATGAAATTAACCAAGCTTTGCATCAATCGAGGACGCCCGCCGCTCGCTCGCTCACCACAGACCCCCGCCCCCTCTCTGTGACTTACTTATGTTGTCTGCAGGAACTTTGACGAAGGCGGGCTCCATGAGGTTGTCGGCGAGGACGAAGGCGCCCTCCTCCAGCGTGTCCAACAGCATGGTGGCGGCGTGCGTCTGCTCCGTGCTGTTCATGTCGTGCCAGGACTTCAAGGCCTCCGGTCGCAGGAGGTTGTCCACCGTGTCCACGATGGCCTGAGTTCAGAGGAGACACACACACACACACACACACAGAAAAACAATGATACATGAGTCAATCTGAAAAAAAATGGACTGATGCATGAATGCAGGCCTGAGCAGTGACATGCAGACGCTGGGATGGAATGAATGGAATGAATGGAATGAATGGAATGAATGGAATGCTGTGGCTGCAAGATTCACATCTGTTGAGATGAAGGGAGCGTGATGAACACATCGAACAATCAAAACCGATCGAAACATGAAATAAATAAATACAGATGATGCCTTTATGAAAATAGGCCCGTTTTGACCGTCTATTGACCCTGATGGAGCAGTGAAAACCACCGGTGGATTCGGTTTCTATTTCAAGGTCAGATTCAGGCTCTGGGTCACAGAGCAGCATCAGGTCCAAAACAGGATATTAAAGGTGCAGTGTGTGTGAGGTTTGGTGACATCTACTGGTGAAGTTGCACGTTGTATCCATCACCTCACCCTAATCCATCAGCATGCAGGAGAATGTATGGAAGCCCTCAGTTGTCATGAAAGCTCAAATGATGTTTAGTACCTCCACTCCGGGCTACTGTAAAAACATGGCAACCCACTGCTGCGGGGGGGGGGGGGGGGGTGGGGGGGGGGGGGGGGTATGTGGTGTAGGAGCTTTCCCTGCTGAACCTCTTGGATGAAGTCCTCGCCTCAGCGGACGGCGGGAGGACGGAGGAGAGAGTCAGAGGTGTATCTGAAAACGATGTGAATCGAATGGAGGCCGATGCGACGTTGCGTCAGGTTGGGAGGCTCCAGAATGCTGACTCAGCAGTCTGCGACCCCCCATCACCCCCTTCCTCTCATTAGTCAGGCAAAGTGCCGTCATTTTTACATCGACAACCCGTCACTGCCTCGGACTTTAAAATCCATGTGTTGTGACATTTAAAAAAAAAAAGAAAAAAAGAAAAGAAATACAAAATGATGATGTGACATTCTTTCAAGGAAGTGGTGCAAAGTGCCCCCTTTTTTTTCTTCCTATTTTATGAGCGCATGGCCATTGACTGGCTAATTAGCTCAATCCATTTTAATACCCTCCCAAAGGAGAGATCTGGATAGTGGCAAGGGGTGGGGTGTGTGTGTGTGTGTGTGTGTGTGTGTGTGTGTGTGTGTGTGTGTGTGTGTGTGTGTGTGGTGACTTTGGTGGCAGGTGTAGGACAATGAGCTCCCTAAAGGTAGAGATATATATGGACAAAGTGGCTGTGATGTGTGAAGCTAACCTGATAGCATTCAGTGAAACCTGAGGAATAAAGGGATTTGACCCATTTGACCCTATTAAGAAAACAGAGCCGCAGATTTACACCTTTGATTTATGGAGCACGTGGCCTCGATGCGCCGTCCTTGTCGAACCGGAGCTGCGCTTTTTTGACGTTGTGAGGGGTGAGAGGTCGGGTGGAAAAAAATATTATAATAAAAAATAATAAATGGGTGCAGTGTGTAAGATTTCACTCATATCTGTCACTTCTGACAGACATTTTCATGAATTTATAATCACTTCAAATGTAAGATTTCTTTCCATTACCCTTCAATGAGACCATTAATGTATTAATGTGAGAAGTAACAGTGGACGTACTAAACATCTTTTGAGTTGTAACGACAACTGGAGTCTACCATCGGTTCTCCTTCATGCTCAGACGGGTGAGGTGATGGATACAACGTGCAACTTCACCTCTAGATGTCACCAAATCTCACTCACTGCACCTTTAATCAGTGGATTGTGGTAGAGGGGATGTTTTACACAGAAGGGGGGACGGCAAAATCTTATGAACAATGAGATCAACAATGTGTTCTTAGAGTTATGCATCCACACATGCAATCAGAGAATATCCCAAAATACACAAATACACCAGGACTCGATGCAGAGGGAGGAAGCGCAGAGACGCAGGACCGATCCACACAGAACCCGAGCCTCGGGCTTTGGTCGGCCCAGCGCCCGGGACAGGTTTTTGGGACTGAGCATGACAATTACTGAATATATATATAAAGCGTGAGGCAGAGGGAGAAGGGGGAGGAACATGACAGTGCAGGGATTCATGCTGCTGGAAGGAGGAGGAGGAGGAGGAGGAGGAGGAGGAGGAGGAGGCAGCAGCAGCAGCAGCAGCAGCGAGACGAATGGGGCACAAGCATCGCTCCAGTACCTTCATGTAGGCCCTGCATGTCCTTTCTCGCTTTTGAAGCTTTTTTAAAATTTAATTAGAAAAAGAAAGAACAAGAGATAAATATAGGGAGACACAATTTGCACAAGTTCATGAGCTGTTTTGCAGAATAAGTGCTGGATGCTAAAAAAAAAAAATAGTAATAACAAAAAAATAAAATAATGCAGTCATGGTTCCAGCCCATCACTTAGTGCACTGCTGACCCGCTTACCTGAGGGGTGAGGAATAAAAGCCCCATGGTTCACACAAAGAGAGGCAGCATTTACTGACACGGCACAGATGGATTATGGGCCAAATTATGGCCTTTGCAGCGAATGTTCAAATGCTCCTCTGAATACTAATGTCTGCTCTTCTGTTTTTCTCACAACTTTCCTGACTTTGAAAAGAACAGGCAGACATTCTGCGTCACTGATTCTCAACTGGTGGGTCGTGGAATCGTTCTGAGCAGGTCAGGGGGCAGTTATTTTCACACTCCTTGATGTGGGGTGATGTTGCCCTGTGATGCTAACAGACGCAATGTCACAGAAATACGACACTGACCACACGAAATATATCTTAAAGGACAAAAGAGGGCAGCTTCCTCATCCTGTGACCCAAAGATGCACTTTTTGGTTTTTAATCAAAGCTCAGCTTCGTGCGCATGAAAGGAAATATTTCCCTCTCGCATCTGCTGGTCGTTTTTGTTTATCATGAAACTGAAACATGAAACTTCCAGCTCTGCAAACAGATGCAGGCGCCTCGGTCTCGGAGGCTTCACCTTGTTGAAGCTGCGTCCGGCCGAATCCTTCTCGCTGGGCCGCAGCTCCTGCAGTTGGGCGTCCAGGATGTCCACCAGCTGCTCCATCAGCCGCACAGATGAGCTGACGTCGCCGGCGAAGATGGGGCCCTTGGTGTGTTTCGCTAACTCATTCGCCAAGTTAGCTGCGTTTTCCCCACTGCGGATCTGCGGAGGAGGAGGAGGAGAAGGAGCGAACGATCACAACAATCCGATAGGACAGACGGGATGGTTCTTCACAGCCATGTTTCTAACATCAAATCACACTTGAATGAGTCCTTGAAACGCCATTTATGAAAAGAGGGTTTTACGTTTTCTTCTCCAGAGGCGTTGCCATGGCAACAGCAGTTTTTTTTTGTAATGCGTGGTAACTTTGAAAAACAGGTGCACAGTAAGCTGCTTGCTGTCTGCTGTTCAATGGACACACATCAGGCAATAGAATGGAGAGAAACAGGTTCAAGCAGAAGAGATCGTGTTACACTCTTATATACACTATATTTCATCTATGCGTGTGTGTGTGTGTGTGTGTGTGTGTGTGTGTGTGTGTGTGTTAATATCTTTACAGGTGACAAAATGATGAACATTTCACACACTGCACCTGTGTGTGTGATGTTTTGTGATTGTCTCCAGAGGCCGGTGAACACAGTGAACTCCTGTAAAAACATGGCGGCCTCCATAGAGAGGACCCCCCCCCTCCTCATTTAAATATACATTGATGGGCTCATTTTAGGGTAATGGGAGGGGAAACAACTATTTATCTGATTATACATTCATGAAAATGTCAGTATGTAATTGTTTTGTCGGATTTTAGAAACGATAAAAACACTGCACATTTCATGATGCGGAAGGAATTATATATGTTCTTCCATGTTTGATGCAGTGGTGTGAGGTGAGGGGTGTTCAGCTGCAACATAATACACCATTACCTCATAGATCAATACAATCAAACACACTGGTACAGTTGAATATGCAGTACGAGCTGCACTGTTTTATAGATTTATCTGCGAAAATATGCTTTTATTTTGAAATGCTTCCTTTTCCTGTGTGGGTGTGATTCTGTCATACTTGATTTTTACATGTGAGGGTGGAGCCCAATCAGGCCGAGCTGCACCTGGGAGCTTCCGTTCACAGCTCACCCCCCCCTTGCTTTCCTCGCCTTCAAAATAAAGGTCCCACTTTAGAAAAGCACCCCACTTGTTTCCAGTCCAGTGTGCGTTTGAAATGTGTTTCTGCATCTCTGAACATTAGGGATCTGTTTGTATTTATTTAAATGGACTTGTATTATCTACACAACGAGAAATTTTCAAATACCATTATTTCATTAATTTGTGTGCAGAATGTGTAATCATTTCCCTGACACACATTTGATCATTACTGATTATAACGTTGTGTTGTTTTCACATCCATTCCAGGTTCTTGATAAGATGGTGTTTGGAATAATGTTCCTGAAATAAAGATGATATAGATAATACATAAATAAATAGCCCATAAGATGTTTTCAATACTCTCACAGAATGATAACTACCGGTGTTGATATAACAAAGTTTGTTTAGCCCCTGGTAACAATCTGGATTTCTTATCCCCCCCCCCCC
>JAFBJT010109268.1:0-39756 GCA_016785325.1 Chascanopsetta lugubris
ATAGCGAGGCTGGTGGTGGTGAGGGAGTGACGGAGGCAGGTATGTGTGGCAGCCAGATGGCGCCTCGTGGGGGGAAACGTCTCCCGGTGGTTCTGTTTGCAAATAGGTGTCTGTAAAGTCACCGGCTCGCTCTCCTTGCGACTTACCAGCCGCAGCCGAGCTTCAGGAACTGCCACATCTGATAAAAGGCGCGGCAGTCACCGGGACGTCCTGCCGAAAGAGATGCCGCACGCAGCCTGACAGGTTTTGTCACCGCTCCGAGGCGACCGCCCCGCAGATTGTCACAGATAGAAATTGCAGAAGCGCTGCGAGCGATGACAAATTGTTTGGAGGGGGGAAAGAAGGGGAAGAAAGGCAGCGCGTCATGCCAATATCTTTGACCTACTTCAGCGTGGAGAGGGAGGGGGAGAGGGGGGAGAAAGCCATCACTCCACATCTTTGTTTTCACTTCCCATCATTGTACGTGTCCGTGTCGTGACCCCTTCACAAATGGGTTTCTCCCCCTGGACAAAAATGAGTGAACTTAACACTGAACTAGACATGTTGGGCTTTACCCACGTTGTCAGGCCCTTTAGCGGGTCGTATGTGCCCACTGTGTATAGTCGGAAGTGTTTTCAGTACCACATTAAGTTCTTACACAGAGGTGCTCGAAATGCCGACACAGCAATTTACATACTTCTTCTAAATGCGAGCGGATGTCATAGTGTCAACCAAGTCTGACTTGCCTGTGAGCTGGGAGGACTTGGCCAATCACAAGAGACTTGGAAAACTGGCCAATCAGAGAAGGCTGGGCTTTTCAGTGAGGGAGGGGGGAGGGGCTTCAAATGGCGTTTCAAGGAGAGAGCAAAAACAGGAACTGGATTAGTAGACAGTGGAGGCTACAGAGTTTTCTGAACTCCTTACATCCACACTGGGAGAAGCAGACCAATCACAAGCGACTTGGCAAATTAGCCAACCAGAGGTCTGGGCATTTGCGTGAGGGAAGGGCTGAAGCTTTGGGGGAGAGAGCGAAAACAGGAGCTGGAGCAGTGGACAGTTCAAGGAAATGAAAATGATTTCTAAACATATGAGTGAGTGAGTAACTCCTTAAATTAGATGTGAGAGGCTGAACAATCATAAGAGACAGGGCAAACTGGCCAATCAGAGGGGGAGGCGCACCCTCCCTCAGTGTTTCAAGGTGAGAGCAAAAACAGGAGTTGGAGCAGTGGACAGTTCAGGAGAACTACTGAACATCTGAGGGAGCGAAACACTTTGCAAACCAGCTAATCAGAGAAGTATTTGTGTGAGGGAGGGGCAGGAGGTTTAAAGAGCGTTTCAAGGAGAGAGCGAAAAACAAGAGCTGGAACAATGGACAGTTCACAGTTGCATACAATTTGGATGATCACAAAGAAGTCATAGGGGTTTCCTGTGATGGAATATACCCTAGGAAGTCCTTCCTGTCTCTAACTGCTCAAATCATCTGATAATCTCCTCTCCTGATAATTGTGGAATCAGATATTCGCAGGCTTACACGCCGGCAGATTGAACAATGATATTAAAAAAAAAAGAGAAAAAAAAAAAAAAAAAAGTCAAGACTCTCGTTATGTCATTAAGAGAACAATCCTTGATCCGCTCCACTGAGCGAGCGAGACCAAAAAGAAATGACACAGTGAACAGAGTAACAGAGGACGGGGTGATTTCACGGAGATATGGGCACATTTTCTGGTTGGTAAGCTCTAGCGCCGCCACAAATAAAGCTCGTCTGGGTGTAAAAGCTCAAACAAACATTTCACGAGTACACAAATTCAATCTCCAATTATCTTTTAATAGAGCGGCTAACTGTTTTTTTATCTCTGGATGTCTTCGCTAGCGGAGTTCACGTCGAATTTTTATGGGTCACAACGTTTTACCCACGAGGGACGTCTTCACGAGGCAGCGTCGGTTTATAAGTTTAAAAAGTCAATAACACCTCCAGATAATGCGTCACAGTAAACGAGACCCTATCGTAAGAGTAGCCATTACAGCGTCATGGTGAAAATAAGAGATGCTTGTTTTCAACACCTCCAGACAGTGAGTCAGAGTTACAGGCCCGAGGGCGAGAAAGCTTTGGTGCTGAAGGCAGGTCAGAGGCAGCGAAGGCAGAGGCCACACGTAAGAGCTCAGTGTAACAAGAGGCAGCTAAGAATACACAGATCAAGAGTTAGTGAATCAAGTCTGTTACCTAACTTGGCACCAAACTGAAGTTAAAGGTGCAGTGTGTAAGATTTCAGTCATTGTTGTCACTTCTGAAAATATTACAAAAGAATTGAAAACCCACATTTTCATTAATTTATAATCACCTAAATGTTTTTTTGTTTTTTTTCCCCCATTACCCTTAAATGAGCCCATGAACGTATATTTTCATGATGAGGGAGTCCTCTCTAAGGGGGCCGCCATGTTTTTACAGTAGAAACTTACTAAACATCTTTTGAGTTTTAATGACAACCGAAGTCTTCCTACCTTAGCTTCTCCTGCTTGCTCAGAGGGGTGAGGGTGAGGTGATAAGATACAACATGCAACTTCACCTCTAGATGTCACCAAATCTTACACACTGCACCTTTAAATGGTGGGAACAAGAGGGATCCCAGGGGATTCTGGAGACGGAAGACGCCCCAGACATTTGCCTTGGTAGATTCTGTATTAGCCGCCCGACTAGCGGCTGCACCGCTTTCAGAGGAATAATGTGACTGCATCATTTCAAGTTTACTCCAGGTGAGGAAGGAGAGAGGGGAACCGACTATATCCGTCCACACGGGTCTATTTCTGTCCGTATATCACGTCCTTGATATTAAAGCATATATCCTCTGATGTGCTTTCTTAGCTCGTGAGGAGCTGAGGACCAAAATAAAGAAAAAGACAATGGGACCAGGGGTATTAAAGGTGCAGTGTGTACGATTTCTTTTTCTTTTTTGGTCACTTATATCTTTACAAATAGAATTACAGAACAATTATTCATACATTTTTTACAAATGACTAAACACCCCAATCTATGACTCACTTTTTATACAACCAAAATATGAGCCCTTTAAAGATGCAGGTTCTAAGATCTGGTGACCTCTAGAGATGAAGTTGCATGCTGTATCCATCACCTCACCCGTCTGAGCATGCAGGAGAACGTATGGTAGACTTCATAAAAACTCAAAGAAATGTTTAGTACATCCACTTTTACTACAGTAAAAACATGGAGGCCTCCACAGAGAGGACTGCCTCCTCATGTAAATATACATTTGTGGGCTAATTGTAGAATAAAGGGGGGAAAAAGTGATTATAAATTCATGAAAATGTCAGCATGTAATTGTTTTGTAATAAGTGACAAAAATGACCAAACTCTTACACACTGTACTTAAATATAAGTAAATGAAGGTTTAACACCAATAAAGGAGCAAAGGAAATTGAAAAATTGGAGGTTTTCTTTTCTTTCTCTGAGCCTGAATACTTTCTTTTCAGCGTGGTGGATCCTGCTATATTTGCTGCCTGGTGATATATGGGTTCACACAATAAAAGAAAATGGGAGCACACTCCCATTAAGATAAGCACTGCAGGCCAAGGAAACCTAGAAATGCCAGTGGCATATTGATTGCATGGCCTGTATTAATGGGGGGGGTTAGCCGCTCCCTCCCGGAGCCTGGACATTTCATCCCGATCCCTGAGAACTAACCCCGAGTTTAACCGCAATGAAAAAAGGGGAGCCGTTGTAATGCAAAGCACAGCAAAGTCAACCATGCAGTAATTACTTTTGGACAATTTGAGCCCAACATTTGTTGAAGTGAAATGGTTTGATTTTCTTTAAAGGTCCAGTGTGTATAGAAATTAGAATAAAAGACAGCTTTACTGGGAGTATAATCAGTCGAATGTAGGAACGGCTGGCTTCTATAACTGTGGGATTGTATTTCCATTACAGGACACTAACTTGAATCTCTCTGTTAAAGGTGCAGTGTGTACGATTCGGTGAAATCTAGAGGTGAAGTTGCATGTTGTATCCGTCACCTCACCCTTCTGATCATGCGGGAGAACCTAAGGTAGACTTCAGTCGTCATTAAAGCTCAAAAGATGTTTAGCACCTCTACTCGAGGCTTCTTTAAAAACATAGCATAACATTGGAGTCTATGGGGATAGACTTGCCCAGCCTCATGTGGCCACCCTGTGAACTGCAAGTCCTGAACTGAAGTAATAACTGAAGCATGAGGTGTTGGGTAGACGCTACCACATACACCAGCGCTGAGTCCTCCATGCTGTGCTTGTAATAAAGCTGTCACCACTGTTGTTAGGTAAAACAATCACTGTTGTTTACGATGCAGACCGTTACTATATCTCTATGATATTACAAGATGATTCATCTTAAATTGAAAGGTTAAAGTTGTGGGTAAACAAAGATAATTATCATAGGCACATGCATATTCCAAGGTAATTAGCAGCAATACGTAGAAATGAGTCGGTACGGAAAGCAATAACAACAGAAGCTACTTCCAGCGGAGCCATTGTTGTTCATTTCAACTTCTCCTTACTCTCCATCAGGATGTATGACATCACTGTGTGCACATGCACAGATGTTGCAGAGTGAGCTCAGTCTGCTCAGCAGCTGACATTTGAAGGGGAGGATGTGGAATATGCTCTGCAGCGTAATGCAATGTGGCACACAGCGCACGGAGATGCAGATGTTTGCTGGCATGCTGAATAATTTAGGTAAACTATCCATGACATGTGTCCGGGTTGTTAGTGCTCCTGACTTCACTGTACGTACCGTTAGCTGTATAGCATAATCGCCTAAGTCGTATTTTAAGGTTTTCGGAAAAATACAAAAATATATTGTTTTGGCAAACGTGCACTCACCGAGTAGGTGAGTAAACAGGTTTCTGAAAAAAGAAACCTAATGGGATGGAACAGGCAGCAGCCTAGAGAGCCGTTTTTGAGGAAGGCCTGGTCAGCATCTGATATTGGTGAATGTGGACAGTCCAGAATGCCTAAGTCACATAGATGACATAGGCAAATAGTGATTATGGGATGTATGGGAACAAGCTCTCTGACAGACAGAGGACATAGCCAGTAAGGCACAATGATGCAGCAGTGTATTAGGAGAGTAGAGTTATGCAAAGATCGCAATTTGAGCAAAATGTGACTTTTAGCAAAAAATGCTATGAGGCTAACGATATGGAGGAGAGACTGATCTCACCGGCGGAAACCAAAACGTCTGGGTTTTCTAAAACAGAAATAAAAAAAACAGCCGACAAGAAATATAAAATAACCTCTGTCTGTGTCGTCCTGACAACTGACCTTTCTGAGGCCGTGCGATAGCAAAGTAAAAGCACTGTGAGGGTGTTACACCGTTGCAAAAGGGCTAAAGGAAGCAGTTAGAGGGAGGGAGGGACGGAGGGATGGCTGACACGGCCTGTGACTGTGATACTATGACTGTGAGGTACCACGGCTCTGCTCCATATGTCATAATGCATTACACAGCAGTACTATGAATTATGTAAGAATGTCCCTGCTCAGGTTCGAACGGTATCTGCAGCAGCTGCATGGCGCCTCACGTGCAGCAACCGTTAATGATTACTTCCTTTGGCCACATGTTAAGGTGCAGTGTGTAGGATTTAGGGACATCTACAGGTGAAGTTGCACGCCCATCACCTCACCCACACCCTTCTGAACATGCATGGTAGACTTGTCATTAAAACTCAAAAGATGTTTAGTCCGTCCACTCCTGTACAAACACTTTTAAAGAGGCACTGTGTAAGATTTCTGTCCATTGTTGTCACTACATCTGTAGAAATAGAATTATTATTATTACTACCTTTAACCATGAGATTACGAAAAAGACAGAGACACTTTTTTTTAATAGGCCATATTTGTTTGTTGTAGATGCCACAAACAAATGACCTATTTCTGTAGTTTTAGAAACAGGGGCTTGTTATGCAGAACTCCGGCGCCACTTAGAGAAGCTAAATTCTCGAGGAGGCTAAGACAGGACTTTACTCTTGTCTTCAGAAAAGCTTCTGTTTTCCTGCAGTTAACAACTTGCAGCTCGGGGGACTCTGGCTTAAGGTACACCCTGCATCAAATAGTGCTTGTTGTTGTTGTTGCTGCTTCAGAAAAACACTAATAGTAGTAATTACAGCGGGGGGATAACACTGACCCCGACAGAATTATGTCAATACAGAAACCATCTGTAATCTTATATAAGTGCAAAGAGCAAAAACATCCTCTGCATTTATTTATCTTGGACTCAAAAGAAGGTTTTCTTGCAATAATGTAGAGGGGCGGTATGGACGTGGCTTTTCTGTATAGTCAAAGTATATTCCAAAAATCTTACCTCAAGTAAGTGGCTGTGCTGATGATGGTTGCGATGATGTGCGATGGAGCTGAGACTGAAAAGAGAAAGAGGCATGTTGTACATTAGGAGGGAATGAGACGTACAAGTAGAAGTACGAGTAGGAGATGCAGCTAAAGATGTTCATCTGGGAGGTTTGGGGGGCTTTTTGATGATAAGAGCCGACACTGATGCTGATCAGGTGTAAACGAAACCATATCATGTCCACCGAGGAACACTCACGTGGTAAATGGGCTGAACGTAGTTAACCCAAAAATATTACAAGGGTTTAGAAATGTGTCTTAACCTAATTAAAAAAAAACAAGTATGTGCTTGCTTTTTGAAGAAAAAGAATCAACAGAAAACAAAAAAAGTACTGATGTAGTACCACTTTTTGACCTCTAGCGCGAGTCATGAGACAAGCCATTTCAGTTTTAATGTATATGTGCAAAGTATACGATTGGTGCAAGCTGTTCCGTGGTACTCACGCAGCTGATGTGCCCCACCCCCAAATACCTCCATTATAGACTGGAAAGTTGGATGTACAGCTATATGGTATTTACCGAGTCCGGTTGCCAGGTTGGCAGGATAGCTCCTTTCATGGCACAGTTCAGAAAATGTTAGGACCCAATTTTTGGGATGTTTTCGAGACTTGGTCAACATCCAAAAAGAGTGGGATGTCATGGATGTCTCAATCCAATACACACAGACTACTTCCCTTTCCTTACAATCTTAACAACCACTACAGCTAATATATCTGTCCTTGTTCATAAAAAAAAAAATGTTGGCGACTCGGCATGTTATTTCAGATTTTCCTGGGGGTGTGCAAATCCATTTAAACCCCTGAAACTGTAAAAAAAACATATCAGTGCCAGTGCCGCTGCAGCATGAAAACTGTCATTAGGGCATGAGCGACTATCTGCAGCGCAGGAACCACGGACCACGATAGGAGCCATAATACAAATCTGGAAAGAGGTGGGAGGGGTTTAATTAGAAAAGGAGAGCAGGTGCTATCTCCTGCATGGTAACTAGACATGGATCTTTTCTCACACAACCATAAATAGAACTTGAAAGCTGAAGGGGGTGGGGGGTTGTGGAAAATAGTTTTGCTGAGTGGGTTGTTTGCAGTTTGCAGCCACACTTGTGATATAGGCATTGTTGTCCACGCCTACCTTTGTCGGCGTGACGCTGTGATTATAGCCCTCTTTGATCACAAGTTCTACGCTCACACCTGGCATAAGTATGAGAAGTACATATCGCTCGTACATCACTGCTGTGACCCAATTATCTATTATATATACATTGGTGCAGGTATTCTCGAGATCAGGGCTGTCAACCTCATTTTCACCCAGGGCCACATCAGCATTATGGCTGCTCTCAAGGGGCTGGTTGTAATGGTGGGACTAAATGTGATTACTACCTAACATATGTGGCTTGCTGGCACCTGGGCCTACCTGGCATGTTCAGTGGATGCTGTAACAGCACCAGGGGCCCCACCCCAGCTCTACCTGTGCTCCGCCCCTTTGCCTGTTTCTGGATGAACCAGGAAGTAAAAGGAGTTAGGCATCGGCAAAGGGAACCGCACACAATGAGCCTCTTGTGAACTCTGCAGAAACAAACGGGTGAAGTAGTGATGGTCTATCGACGGCATTACCCGAGACGTTTGACGCGCTCTTTCTATGTGGTCTCTTTGTAAACAAAGCCGTGAATGGATGGCATTTCCATTGTACAGAGGATGTAGAAGCAAAGAACATGTCCATATTTGGTATTGACCACTCCTGAACGTCCTCAATGTGTCTTACACGCATCGACAGCTGCATTTATATCCATTTGTTGGCGGATCAGACAACATCCGCCCGGTGCGATCACAGCTTTTGTTTAATTCCCGGCTATTATCTAAATGAATATGTCGCTTGTCATCCAGAGAAATATGGAACAAAGCTGACAATGAAGTGCTGTAGAGCCCCTATACAATAAACAACTGTTTCATAGGAGGCTAATTCAAAGACATGCGTACACCTACATCTTTTTGTTTGTGCGTGTGTGTCATTGTAGTATAGATCACAACACTAACACAGACTGTACCTATCCAACATCCCTGGTTGCTAGAGGGAGATTTCGTGTTCATTTCCACCCTTACATCTATTAAGCTACGTGATGAAAGATTTTAATAAACTGGATAAGGTCCAATGCACAATGATTTTAATAAATTGTTTAAGAGGTGAAGGAACAACACACCTCTTATGGAAATAAGATATAAACAGTGTCTGGCTGATAGTGGGAGGGTCTCACAGATTTTGAGTGGCTCCGCCCCCAACAATTTTTAGTCTCAGTCCAAACTTCTGATAAAAAACTTGAGTCCTGACTTGCAAACACGAGTCTCCTCGCAACTTGGTCTATTTTTGTCCATGTTTCTATTTGATTTGAAAATTGCAGAAGAAGAAGGGGCGGAGTCAGGACATTGTCTGCTAGAGACACTGTACAACCAAGCGAACCAATCACAGCTACTTCAGTCTGCTGGACCACAATGTGTCTCAAGATGCACAAGCACATACTGTCCATCCCCTCCCTTTGTACTTCAGTCAGTCAGTCACATTCAGACTTCAGTGAAAATATGTTTGATTTTCATTCATTTATTTCATTTTCTTGTTTTTTGTACAACGAGTCGTCATAAAATGAGGAAAATAAATAAATTCCAATTTTTAAATAAATCAATCATTTTGAACTTCCTTAGTTCATGACCGGACTCTCCATTCATCTTAGAAATGAGACGGGTTCTGTGAGAGATTCAGCGTCTCTGCACCACAGGACCAAAAGATATTGTGACCACTCGATAGATTTTATGTACCAACACATTTAAGGCCCTTTGCGGTATCTGTTCGTTGATGTGAGTATTTGTACTGTGACAAATCAACTTGAACTTTTTTTTTGGTGTGTGCTTTTGAGGGGCAGACTTATACTGCTTATCTATCTGCTTGCTCAGCCTGTATAGATAAACTGGCCGTGTGTGTGTGTGTGTGCGTGTGTGTGTGTGTGTGTGATGTGTCAGAGTGAGGGATTTACTGCTGGATTGGGCTGACCCAGTTCCTGTAGTGTTGTGTTCTCCCTGCCAGAGAGCCCCCCCGCCGCCCCCCACCCCCCTCACCCCCTATTTCCAGCACAGGTCACAAGCTGCGCTCTGACAAACTACAATCACTTTACACCTCCACTGGCCCTCCACACCACAGACATGTTGTTAATGAAAACTCTACTACTGACTCATTAAAAGCTGGTCAGCGTGGCCTGGCTGCACCTCACATGCACAGCCTGACCTGAGAGTACTCGGGGGCCTAATCCCGGTGCTATCTCAGGGAAGCAGACAGACTGAGGGGCCCTGTAGCGTGGCACTGCCATCTTTTCCCGCTCATTACCAGAGCGACGCAACCAAGGAGAACCTCAATAAATGATCAGTGTGCTCCGCCGGCACCGGCACTGCTGCCGCTTGCCTCCCCGTTGCCGCTCCCATCCGAGGGGCAACCTCCGGTGCAGACGGATGTGGCACAGCAGGGAGTGAAAGAACTTGCAGTTCAGAGGGTGGCCACCGGGGGCTGACTCCAAAAGGGAGCAAATCCCCGTAGACTCCCATGTTAAATTGGTTAACTCCAGAGGCGAATGAAACATGTTTAAAGGTGCAGCGTGTATGATTTTGGTCATTTTTCGCACTTCTAAAAATTCTTCAAAATAATTATGAATTTACATTTTCATGAATTTATAATGACCCAAATGTAAATTTTTTTCCCATTACCCTAAAATGAGACCAGTAATGTATAATTACATGAGGAGCAGGTCCTCTCTACGGGGTCCACCATGTTTTTACAGAGGTAAAAGTGGACTAACTAAACCTTTTTAGAGTTTTAAATGAAAACTGAAGTCGACTACATGTTCTCCTGGTTGCTCGGAAGGGTGAGGTGATGGACACAACATGCAACTTCACCTCTAGAGGTCAACAAATCTTACACACTGCACCTTTAATGTCTGGTACAAAGTTCGCTTTTGGTCTCATTCAGTCATGTTTTCCTGTGGGGGGAGTGAATTTTTTTCTAACTTGCTTATTTTTATTATATCGACGTTTGAAATCACACCTAAGTAAGGGAGTGGTTTCTCGACTGACACCCGAGCCGACCTGTTACGTACCGCGGATGAGGTGACGGCACCGCGAGCCGACCCACAGCTCCGTGTGTGCCCCGCCTCTTTGCCCGTTCTTGAATGAATCGGGAACCAGGAGGAGTTGGGATTCGGCAAGATGGCCGATTAGGGACTCGTCCACAATTTGCCACAAAACCACTCCGTTGAGACCAACGGAATGACGGATCACGGACGCTTCGTCCAACTTTATGGTGTATGGATGCCGCTCCCATCTTGTCCCCTCGCTGGTTCTACAACCCACAACCCTTCTCCAGGATATTAGTCTAAACCTCAAAGACTCAGCTTACATATAGAGAAAGAATCCGCCCAGGCTAATGACCTCAATTTGGCAAAGGAAATGGCTGATGTCTTCAGAAGCCCACCTCCTCCCTCCAAAGCCCCCCCCCGAGGGATATACGAGCCCCATTATGAGTCGGGGGGTTATGAAATGATGTTTCTGATTAGCGAGTCGTCAGAGGCTACTGGCCTTGCACTCATCACGGCGTTGTTTAGCACTTTAAGACCTCCTCCGTAACGAAGAGTGTCTTTTTGGAGAAAAGATGAAAAAGCAGGAGGCATGCGCCTAATGAAGTCTCGGGCTTATAGCCGCTCTCATGACAGGATAATTACACCAAATGCTCGGAGCGAGCACTTCAAAAGGACACTTCATCCCCGTGCCGGCGCCATGCAACACATCTCACCAATCAAGATGGCCTGACCTAAATCCAGAGTCCTCCTGGCTTCGCAATGTTGCCCGCCCATCGGCTCACTCGCTGGACCCTCTCTCCCTCTCTCTCTCTCTCTCTCTCTCTCTGTCTTCTGAGCTTATATACTGCATTAGAACACGCTCAATACACCAGTGCAGCGGAACATGCCGGAATCACTGCGGCTGACTCTGCTGCAGAAACATATTGACAGGTTGGTCCCATCGTATGTTGCAGGATGTCACATGCAGTGTTAATGAAGATAGGGGGGGCGGGGGGGGGGGGGGGACAGAAATTACAGGAGCGGCGTGCGCTCGACACGCATGGGAAAATGCAAACACATGAATAGTTAAGCTGCATGCGCGCAACGGTGAGATGCTACGAAACCAAAGTTGATGATAGAGCATGAATAGAAGTGTATTAGGCATCAAATGTAGCGATAACTACAAAAAAAGGTAAAAAGCTGTCGGAAAGAGGGATTGTGGATATACAATGTGGCCCACATGGGACCAGGAATCAACCGATTCCAAAACGTCCATCTTTATTCATGAACACAAGGTCACAGGTAAACTCCGGTGGAGAGAAATGTGTCCACGTGTCCGTTATGTTCGAAACACACTATGTTCGAATGTTTGACACGGTGTCTTTCTTCCGTGTACCTACTCTGCATTCACTCGACCTAATCTACTGTTTCACATCATGGGGCCTGAGATTTTCAGTCATCGGCGCAGTGCAGGTATGGAACTACGTGCACAATGGATACACACAGCTGCGTCACTCCATGTACAAAAACCCCCCAAAGAGATACAGTGTTCCCAAAATGCAGGTTTCATTTGATAGAGAATAGGTTGCCAGGAAGAGACGGCACACCGGACGCGTTTCCAAGTGAATCCAGTAATTAAGTTCGTTCAGAGGAGGACGGGGATCGTACATTAGCTTCTGGGGGATAAGATAAACCTTGAACGCTCCCCTTGTCATTTCTCCGGGAGAATTAAGCAGAGGGGAAATAAGCATGCAAGGAGGAGGAAGTGCAGAGCTGCAGGAGCTAACTGCATTAAAACAATATTTGTGAACGTTTTACTTACCAAGCCAGCATGCCAGGCCATTCCCATAATTGCTGAGACTTCCGAACTGGCTGGCACACGCACACACACACACACACACACACACACACACACACGCGCTCCTGGTGCTCAAAGTGCTGCATGGGGGCCCGGACTGGAAATCTATTGTGACATGTTGAGAAAAGAAATAACACTTAGATGTGTTTGAATGGCTCCGCCGAACAAGTTTCAGATTATTCCCATGGAAAGAAAAAAAGAAAGAAGCAAAGCGGCGCTAGCTGCCGGATGCTGCATAATTAACAAACAAGCTCGGCAAACATCTCTCGGTCTCCTCTGAAAATGACTCCTGGAAGAACGGGTGGCGCAGGAACAGATGGAGAGAGGCCACTTGAACACGGCGTAATGAGGCAATCCACCCAAAACTCACTGGTACAGTGTGTTTTTCAAAATGAACCTGGTGAAGAGGATATGTCTTATTCATTTTTTGGATAACTCGCACCTGAGCTTTGTTTTGTTTTATAAAAAGGTGCAGTGCGTACGAATTTGGTCACTTCTTAAAAAATATGGAAAAATTATTAGATTCTGAGATTTTCATTCATTTATAATCACGTAACCGTTTTTCCCCCCCCATTACCCTAAAAAAGTGAATGTACTCAACATTTTTTGAGGTTTAATGACAACTGCAGTAAACCACAGGTTCTCCTGCATGTTCAGCAGGGTGAGCGTGAGTTGATGGATACAACATGTAACTTTACCTCTAGAAGGCACCAATTGTTACACACTGCACCTTTAACAAACTGCACTCCTACAGATGCTGCATTTTAGTTTTCATTTTCGGATATAAAAGAGGATTTCTAAAGACACTTTGAAAACCATTAGAACCATTGGAGAGATCACACGCGGAAACATTTACATCAGGATTTATGAATCCCCATCTGCTTGGATCAAAACACGCCATCCCCATTAGACATCTGCTCAAAGATCAACAGAGTGATTGGAGCGTTTGGTAAATACATCCCATCGTCCTCAGATGCAATGTTGACCTCAATTTGCATTCCTCAACGACGCATAACACCATAATGTTACGCCACATATTCAATTAGCATGAACAGGGGATGGGATTAAAAAAAAAATAAAAAAATAAAAAAAAGGAACCAACACTCACCATAAATAAATCATGATACCAGGTGGGAGCTGAATAAGCGAAGGACTCTTGTCCATGATAGCGGACAGACGGCGTGGAATCTATTTCCCAAATCACCACTCACCACGAGAGAAGAGGCTCTTCGCAGACTTTCTACATTACTGACCGTCCTGGATTATCCTCGCCTGTCTCTTCCATCACTCTGTCACACGCGCGAGACTCCGAGTGCCCTCTCTCACTCTGACCCTCAATTACCCGGCCCAATCATCTCAGACAGGTGTTGAGATACAGTAATAAACCCCCGATGCGGCCAAGGCTGCCTGTCTTTTAAAAAGGTGCGGTGTGTAAGATTGAGTGACATCCAGAGGTGAAGTTGCACGTTGCAGTTCACAGGGTGGCCGCTTGAGGCCGTCTCCAAAAGCGAGTCACTCCCCACAGACACCAATTTAAATAGATTAAACACGTTCGAAGCCTGGTACAGTGTCAATCAGTCGCATGTTTTCCTGTGACAAGTGCAACTCGCTGATTTTTCTTCTAATGAGGGTTGAAATTGTGCATAATTAAGGGGCGTGGCCCCTTGAGTGACAGCTGGTCTGAGATTATCCTTGCCTGTCTCTTCGATCACTCCCCCCCACCCCCTTCTATCACACGGGCGAGACTCCGAGTACCCCCTTTGGCTCTGACCCTCAATTACCCGGCCCGATCATCTCAGACAGGTGTTGAGGTACAGTAATAAACCCCTGATGCTGCCAAGGCTGCCTGTCTTTTAAAAGCACCTATCAGAACTCTCGAAGTGACTGCGCACGGGGGGTCAATGGGGGTGATGTGACCAGTGGTTGACTCCAGGGTTTGGATGCAGTTTTGCAGTGAAGAAGAAGAAACTATAATACGTTCTCGGGTTATTGGGGCGTGTGGATTGTACAAACAGAATTAGGTGTGTTGAGTGTTGGCACGGCAACGCCGTCTCAACGCCACATCGCTGCTGCCAAGTAAGAACCACATCTAAAATGGATACACACTAAACGTTTTTATTAGATTTGCAAAGGGCGTTGTTGATGGTATGGCGACATCGGAAGTACTCCGACAATAATGATAACATACAAAACAACTCAATTTAATTTAAAAAATAATAATAATGGTAATAATATATTTAATAAAGAATAGCACAAAACGATTTACTTGAAAACTGGAAATACAACAGTCAAAATTGGAATAAAACACTTACCATCAACGTTATGATTTGTTAGCTTCTCATTAAATATCATCATCCTCTCCGACATATTTCTTAATCACTTCCATTTGCAGTTAAGAAAATAAGTGGAGTTGTCAGCGGCAGCGATGCAGATAAAATTAAAGACTGGAGTCAAACTCAAATCCCTGGCACTTATATGCACACTTACACCTCACATTACAGCTTAACTGTGTTGCAAATGGAGTCTTTTCAGTCACAAGGAGGTGCCATCACTGCATCATAAACTCTGCAGAGTGATGGCACCATAAAGTCCATAGGGGGGATTCACAGCCCGGCTCCGGGAAGGTTTATCACGGCTTCAAGCTGCATGTCCTGAGACGCTACACCCAAAGAGACGCCACAGCGATGTTTACCCTATAGGCTACATATCACGCATGTTGGCATGTGCTCGGTCCACCCACTCGAGTGTCGAGAATTTGTCTTCCTGATGACACGTGCGTGAGGAGGATAACGGCATGTTGACACAGCGAACGGGAGCCGGAGATTCCAGAAAGTGTGGTCGATGGGTTAATTGTGTTTACTCTGATCGTGTTTATTTTCTGCCGGTGCAGGAGAACCTCTCGAGGACACGTTTCCCTCCGTCATGCGCAGATATGACAGGGTGCCTTTCGCATCGGAGTCTCATTACCCTCTCGTTAATACTCTGGTAGATTCTCCTATGAGGCCCTTCTCTGTTCTGAAACGTCACGGACATCGTTGACGACTGGTTCCTGATGTGCTCGTTCATCCTTTGCGCTAAAGCAATCTGCTCCACCAGTTCGCTCCACAGCTCCCTCATCGCACATCGGACTCGGACTGGAAGGGAAAAGCAGAGGCTAGTGTTCGCCGTTGCTTTGCTGAGCACGGGCTGCATCCTGACCTAGAAAGATTCGGCGAGACCCTCGGAGCTGAGGCCGTTATCAAGTTAGATTAGCCTGGATGCTGCGGGGCAGGGGTCAGAGTTGCCAGTGGGGGGCGCTAGCACAGCTACTGTTAAGGCTCAAGACTCCATGTTAGCACGTAAAATAAGTGCTCATGATACACTGAGGACAAACCAGACTGTATGTAAAAATGCATGTAGCAACCGTGACGTCACCCATAGGTTTCTACAGTGTTTATAAGGGCTAACTCCTCCTACTTCCTGGTGAATCCAAATATGGGCATAGAGACGGAGCACGGGTAGAGCTGGGATGGGCCCATGGTGCCATCGCAGCATCTAGAGAATGTGCCAGGTGTCACTCAAAAGGCCAAACCCCTAGTTCTGCATAATTTCAAACGTCGATACAAAAAATAAGCAAGTTAGAAAAAGCACTTCCCCCGTACACTTGTCATGGTAACAAATGTGACAATAGAGACAGAAACTATAGTTTGTACCAGGCTTAAAACATGTTTAATTCCCCTCTAAAGTTGACCGCTTTCACACGGGAGTCTATGGGGATTGACTCGCTTTTGGAAGCAGCCTCTAGTGGTCACCCTGCGAACTGCAAGGAAATAATAGGTCAACTGGAAAATGGTCCAAATGACAACAAACTGAGTGTCCATGCTTGAACACTGGGACAGGGACAGTGGTCCAATTAAATGCCCTCCAAGCTTGACTTAACCGTGTATGCAAATGCACGGACTCATTGATTAAATTAAGTACCTCCTCCAAAGTTGCATAATTGAGTACACAAAGCTGTTCCTCCTCCGCCTCCCCCTCCGCCTCCTCCTCAGGGGTCTGAGAAAACATCTTACATTAACAATCCGCTGTGTACAAAAAGTCTGCAAATCACCACGCAAACAGGTTAAGTCATTCAAGTATTAGAGCACTCACACGGCCCAATTCCCTCCGGGCAGCCGGCCAATAGCGAGGCTCCATCCCAGCGCCTGCTTGTGAGGTGTGCAAAGATCTGCAGGGAGGCTCGCTGACAGATGAAGTGACACCATGGCTGCATATACACAAATCCTGAATTTCAATATTTGGCCTTAAAGGTGCAGTGTGTAAGATTTGGGTCATTTCTGTCACTTCCTATCGGTAGAAATAAAAAAAAATAAAAAAAATTAAATATTGACATTTTCATCATCACCTAAATGTATTATTTTTATCTCGTACTCATGCAACTTCACCACTAGAGGTCACTAAATCTCAAATACCTCAACTACCTTTTATTGCACAAAATATCACCGTTTAAAGCCGAGGAGCTGCAGGAAGGAGGGAGAGGACGCAGCCCTGTTATCATCGGTTATTGTATCTTAGATCCGTGGCGGCTAATACAAGTCAGCATTCTAATGTTTTATTCAGAGAGCAAATTTACGTTAGATTCAGACCCTAATCTCAGGGATATTTGCATAAGATCATCGAGCTCATGAATGTCAGCTGGGCACGTTTGCCTTGCAGATCACAGGGGCTTCTGCAGAGTGGGAGAGTGGAGAGGCAACTGCCTCTTAGATGAGCCGCCACACGTCTTCAACGCTACAAGCACATTCCCGCCGCATGTTTCATTTTGTCTTTAAAGCAGCATAAAGTTAATTCATAACACCTCAAAACTAAAAAAAAAAAAGAGCCATTTCAAAAACAAGAGGAAACAATCAAAGGAAATGGGATGAAACGTTGAGCAGCTTAATCAAAAGGATGTAAAACATCTGGATTTTTCCTGCAATGGAATATTTTATTTGCCGTCAGTGAGATTTATATTCCACATAAATAGCTTATTTTTATGTAAATGAGGAGTATTTGCACCCTGAGAGAATATTCACAAATGAAGGTTGTCGCTATGTTAGTATGTTGAAAATATGAAAACACTGCAGGCAAATACGAATTGACATCGGATCAGACCCATAAGAAAACAGCTGTCTGTCTTTACGACGAAATTAAATTTGAATACCGGTGAATTGGATGTTGCAAATGTGCGAACTTCATTGGGATGTGATGTGTGCAGCCGTCGTGTTTCGCGCCTGTAGCTTTATCAGTGGAGATTCATCACAGTGACAAGATGTGCTCACAGACAGACGCAGACTGACACCTGCCAGAGAGCTGCAAACAACCTCTGTGACAGCTCTCCACATTCTGCATATGTACACACACACACACACACACACACACACACACACACACACACACACACACACACACACACACACACACACACACACACACACACACACACACACACTTCGGCATGATGCATTCACAGGCCCCTTACCCTCCGCTTAACAATCGTAACCATATGTGCCAATCCTTAAAAGGTCCAGTGTGTACGATTTCTATTGACAGAAATGGAATGAAACGTATTACAACTGATGATTTCTTTGTGTGAGTGCATATTTCCATAAAATTGTAGATTAAATTGTTGTGTTTATTATCCTGGAATAAGCTACTTAGATTTACATTAGAAGAGGTTGATGAGAGGTTGGCTCCCATATAGCTGTAACCTAGAATATGCAAATCAAACACATGCCTTTTTATGATAACTGCTGTTTACCACACATTCTACGACCTGAGGGGCGAGGTGAGGTGAGGGGCATTCAGCCGCTACGTACCCCTTCACCACATGACGGCACTGCATCCTATGCACTGCACACTGGGTCACGGTGGCACCACTGGACCTGACCCCATTAGACCTTTCCCTCAGAGGCTGAGTCCACAGGGCTGAGGGAGGCATTCAAAGGGTAACGTGTGGTTGAGTCTCTTGCATGTGGGATGGGTTAGGCTGGAAACGAACCCATGACCTTCTGGTTATAGGATGACTACGATATGAAAGATTGATGATTAAAAGGGCTCTCGCAAAAATATAAACGCATAAACATCTGGATCTGAATCTTAAAGGTGCAGTGTGTACGCTTATGGTAACTTTTGTCACCTCTAAAAATATTACAAAACAATTACATACTGACATTTTCATACATTTCTAATAACTTTTTTTTGCAATTACACTACTATCAGCCCATTAATGTATATTTACATGAGGAAGGGGTCCTGTCTATGGAGGTTGCCATGTTAAAATTGGACGAACTAAACATCTTTTGAGAAAACTGAAGTCTACCATAGGTTCTCCTGCATGTTCAGAAGGGTGAGGGTGAGGTGATGGACACGACACGCAACTTCACCAGAGGTCACCACACACGGCACCTTTAAGGTTGAAAATAAAAAAGCTCCGCACAAAAAAAATTAAATGACACTAAAGCAACAAGCCTCTCTGTTGATCGTGTCTTTAACACAGGGTGATAAACAAGCTTCCCTCCATCATCTCACAGCTCCACCCTCTCTCCTCCTCTGTTGCAGGTGGTGGGTCAGATCGATAAACTCACGTCCGACTTTGACTTTGACCTGGATCCAGACGACTGGACGGTGGCCACGGCCAGCAGCACGTCCAGCAGCGAGCGCGGCCTGGGCGAGGCCTTCCGGCTGGACTTCCTCAATGCGGACGTGCTCTCCGACAGCTGGGAATTCTGCAGCTACCTGGAGGCCACCGCCGCCGGCGCCGCCGCCCGCCGCCCCGGCGAGCACCCGGGGGACCTACGGGCGGAGCTGGGCTGCGGCACCATACCCACGCAGACGCAGAGCCCGACCCCGCCCCCCGCCACTGCCTCGGTCTACTCGCAGATGAACGGCGGCCTGCCCATACCCAACGGGCCGCGCATCATCACCCCGGACTCCTCCAGCGAGGAGGCCAGCAGCTCCACGCACAGCCACAAGACTTCCCGCACCTCGGGCACCAGAGAGCGGGTGCGTTTCAGCGACAAGATCCTGTACCACGCGTTGTGCTGCGACGACGACGAGGACGAGGAGGAGGAGCGGGACCTGCAGGAGGACAAGAGCGGCGGCTGCGCGACGCCCGACAGCGACGCGGAGCCCGGCTCGCTCGCCCCCAAGCGCTCGTCCTCCGAGCACTCGCTCCTGCATAACTGTCTGGACCCCTCCTACGGGGCGTCGCCGGTAAAGGGGCTGACGGGGGCGCACACGCTGCCCAGGAAAGGTCTCCTCAACCCCGGGTGCCGCAAAAAACTGCTCCGAAACAGCAGCACACAAACTGTCTCGGACAAGAGCACCCAGACTGTACTGCCCTACGTTCCCAGCAAACAGAAAACAAAGGACCACTGAGAGGAGCTCGTTATCATGAACCCCCACCAAGAGGACAGTGCATTATTATTATTATTTAATATTAAATACATAGCTCATAGATTAATACACAAATAAATTAATTACTAAATAAATAAATGATATATGGGAAAAAAACTACGACTACCTAATGTCATTCTGAGGCTCAGGGAAAACTGTGGTGTGATGTGCGGAGGGTTAGCGGTTGGACTAGTGCCTGTCCTGATGTTGCGAGATGAATGGATTCCCTCTGTGTCGTCAAGCGATGCTTTTTAAAAGGTGCAGTGTGTAAGACTTGGTGCCATCAAGAGGCGAAGTTCACCTCACCCCTCTCACCCGTCTGAGCATGCAGGAGAACCAAGACTTCAGTAGTCATTAATCCGCCACGCTACGTGCGACTTCACCACTAGAAGTCACCAAATCGTACACACTGCGCCTTTAAAGAGAAAGCTTGTTCCCGTAATGTGGAGACAAACACTGCACATTCTGTACCGAATCTGTATAAATGTCCTTTTGTTTTCCATGTTATCAAATGTCAAAGGGATGATTACTATTATTATTATTATTATTATTATTGCTTCCAGATGTCAAACCTCTGACTCTTTTTGATGTTTGAGCAAAGAGCCGGAAAACATCTCTATTTACATGCGACTTCGTTTCCTTTTTTTTCTTTTTTTTTTTTTTACAAGTCATCTCAATGTGATCTCTCTCCTAGTGGCAGGCAGAGTAAACACACATATACAATTTGATGATATGTGGTGGTGCATAAAAAGTGACATTTCCTTTCCTCTGGTGCCTGATATTGACGTCATTAGGGATTCGGGCTTAAATGGCAGGCACACAAAAAAAAAAGGTTTTGTGTGTCCATGCAAGTGGCTCAGCGGGGAAGGGAACTCTGCAGAGCAGCGTTTTATTCACAATAGCCGCTCCTGATCAATATGTTAGAGGGAGGTGGCGGAGAGAGGTCTCTCTCTGCCTCTCTCCTGGGACGGGCGAACAAAAAGCTCACAGTCAGAGCTATTTACTGACACCGAGCGGCGCAGGAATTAGAAACGGCGCCCAGATGAAGTGACATTTCAGTAAAAATGTTCCGTCCAGGAGCGAGAGCTGATGGTGGAGGGAGGGGGTGGGATCTGTTCAAAGATTTTCTTCTTTTTCTTTATATTTTCTAAAACCAAGCAATAATCTACCCTGGGGGACAGCTTTGTGAGCCTTCCACCCCGGTGCACTCATTCCCCTACTTCTACTTCACCCCCCATGAGGTGTTTCCATTTTGAAAAGTAAAATGCTGGTATGTATAGTCTCCGAAAAGAAAACTCCTGTGAAGACCGACCTTTGTGCCTCACATCACCTCATGTGGGCTTAACCTTCTATAGTGTAGAAACACAGTGGAGGAGAGCACGTATAAGTATTTTAATAAGTATTAAGTATTTTGATGAGTACAATTTGCAGTATTTGATCAAGAGGTAATTGTCAAATGATCCCCCTCACACGGAAATGTAATATGATATCTCAGCAGTACTGCTACCATATAGGTTACCTTTGTAATGCAGTATAGTGTTATTATTATTGTTATTATTGTTACTTATTATTATCATTATTATTATAATGATCATCATGATCATTTTCATTATTAGTCATTCATTAATTATTATTATTATTCATGTCCTCTGGAAATACAAAATGTGTTTACAACACATACAGAATGTAGGGATGTACATATAATATGAATATACTGTCTATCTATATGGTTGATTTTATACAATATTTTTACATTTTAGTCACATACTATATACAAATAGAGATATTCACAATTTCATTTAGCAGACACATTTATCCAAAGCATCTGGCTGGGAACTGAACCCACAACCCCTTGTATTCTAAGCGCATCCTCTACCACAGAGCATCACCTATGCATATATGAATGTGTCCATTACACATATTACATATAGCTGTGCTTCCTCACATGCGAACATCAAGCAAGGCGGAATCACACACACACGCAGGAAATGGACGCATTTCAAAATAAAAGCATATTTTGGCTATTTTTTTCTAGCTTCATGAACAAAACAGTGCAGCTCATACTGGACTTTGGGGAATTCCAGCCATGTGTTTGGACGGCATCAAGCCTCAAGGGCCTAAAATGAGTATTAAGCATCAATTAGCCTGGAGCTAACGGACAATACACGCAAATACCGGCGTTGAAATGGAGATTTTTTTTGTTGTTGTTCTTTCGCATTTTCTTTTGTCTGGTTCTGGCTCAGTTAATCCTGAGAACCTATGAAGAAAGAGGCATTGAAGCGAGATCAATGGCTCCTCTCCCCCACAGCATCAGCTGCCATTTCCCTGCCAGACTCGGGGACCAACAGGTCATCACATCCATTAACATAAACAAACAAAGCCACGGCACCACACAGGAAAATCATCCAGAACAGGGAACCAAGCTAAGCCCTGATTGTGATGCCGGCACAGCCACCAGACATTTCAATAACTGAGGTGATTTTCTTTCTCGGCTTTTTTCTCTCTCTCTCACTCTCTCTCTCTCTCTCTCCCATTCTAAGGATTTTGTAAATCATATTTGCGATGAAATCACCTCTTCATATATGGAGGTGTTTGGATTCATTATCATCAGGGTGATGATTTTGGGATGTTTGGCCACGTCATTAGCGACATCTCTTTTGCCAGAAAGCTCATCATTCATTTCTAAAGGGGCGGAGCTTTGTCTCCCTGGGACGAAAACTTGATTGGCGAGTCTTCTCCCTTCATGCACGATCTTTTCGTGGCGCGTCAGCAGCTGTTGTGCGTCCATGAGCAGCCCATGCTAAATTCCATTTTTCACCATCACACCAATCACAAAAGCTGCGTCTCAGATTTGGCGACATCTAGAGGTGAAGTTGCATGTTGTGTCCATCACCTCACCCTGACCGTTCTGGGCTAGCAGGAGAAACTATGGTCGACTTCAAATGTCATTAGAGATGCTTCACTCTGGGTTACTGTAAATACATAGAGAGGACCCACCCCTTATGTAAATATACATTAATTGTCCCCTATTTAAGTACAATGGAAAAAAAAAAAACATTTAAGTAATGATGAACATGTCAGGATGTAATTGGTTTGTAACAGTTTTAGAAGTGAGAGAAATAACTGAAATCTTGCACACTGCACCTTTAAAGATTGTGGTCATTTTTGTCACCGCAAAAAATATTACAAAACAATTACATACTGACATTTCCAAAAAATTATAATCACCTAAATGTATCATCTTTTCCCCTTACCTTTAAATAAAGCCATCAATGTATATCGTCCTCTCTACGGGGGCCACCATGTTTTTACAGCAGCCCAGAGCGGACGTACTAAACATCTGAGTTTGAATGACAACTGAAGTCTACCACAGCTTCTCCCGCATGCTCAGAAAGGGTGAAGGTGATGCAACGTGCAAGTGCACTTCAAGATCTCTGTGCAGTGAGTCGTGATGCCATCTGTGTTTTGAAATCGGCAGTGGGCGTGTTATTAGTTCATATCCCTGATCAATCCTCTAATCACTGCCAGCGGGACGCTCTCTGCTGAGTGACTGACAAACACCGTGGAGCCCAAGCACTTTAAAGGGCTGATTATGACACTAAAACACACGCACGTAAGCCCCCCACTCCCTGCCCTTCCTCATCCTCTCCCTCCATCCCCCTGTATATAATTACCACACCTCGCTCTCGCCTCCATCAGTGAGCGGAGGGAAGGAGATGACAGCTCTCTGTTTTCTCTGCTGATTGGCGCGGGGCTCTGTGAAGCGGAGAGAGTTCAATGCAGTCTCGCTGATTACTATGGATTGGCTAAAGGCTGCTGTGGCCACCGCCGCTTTATTTGTTTCATCTTTCTGCCATTTATATCCTGCAGCTACCAGAACAAACTATTTATTTTCCATCTCCCCTCCTCCCACATCCTTCCCCCATGCACACACCCCTCTCTTCTTCCATTGTTCGCAGCGTGCCGCACATCTTCGAACTGCAAGGGACGGCACGGTATAGTTGGAATGGAACCTCATCCACAGCTTGAACTAAACAAAGTCAGGCTTAGAGCTCAACTCTCCTCTGTGATACAAGGTCATCGACATCAAAACAATCTGTTGGACGTCAGGTCCATTGACCGATTGGCACAGGGTTCAATGGCACGCTGTAGGGAAGTGGCTCTGGCTATAGTGGTCTGGCTTGGGGACCCAGCGTCACCCCTTAATGACGGGCCCCGATCCAAATCGGGGAGAATTATCAAATTCAACCAGCAAGGGGCGATGCTAGAGAGGGAAATAGTCCCCTTTTAAACTCATTTAGCTGATCAATGTCATACTTTGCGTTTCGCTATGGTCAATTAGCATATGGAAACAAACTGTGGGTGTTCTTATATCTGTGTCTATTAGCATTACAGGGCATTATCGCCACCTACTGTTAAGGAGTGTGAATGCAAGGCATACAAAAATCCTCTTCAAAATAAAAGCACAGGATTTTTTCATTTTACTTTCTTACCCAGTCAGTGGCCTGCGACTCACCACTTGAGATCAATCACTGCTGTAGAGGACATTAGCATGTTTACGCACATCACTGTGTCCCAGCCAACCAAATAGCCCCCCCCCCCCACCCCCATCAGCTGAGGTGCGGCCGGACAAGGCCACGTCAACCATCAGTCAGCGCTTGATTGGGCTGGGGTGTGAGTGTGTGTGTGTGTGGGGGGGGGGGGGGGGGGGGGGGGGGGTTGTGATTAATGAAGAGCATTGCAAGGGCTGCAGATAAGATTTAGACCTTCACAGATGATGGAGGACAGGGCCCGTGGGTTGTGAGTTGGGGGAGGGGTTGCAGGGCGGGCTCCCGCCTTCAGATTGCCTTTTTGTGCGCAGTAATTGAAGTCAATGAGAACCTTTCGCATATACAGTGTGGCATCATAATTGAAAAGTGGGTCAAGCTAAACAAAGAAATGTAAGAGGAGGCAGTAATGACTGTGTGATAGGTCAAAGAGGAGGCCGCCGTAAGGCCTGGAGGAAATCAAGCTACCAAATCATGTTTTGTGGCATTGGGTAATAGTAGAATTAAAGGAGTTCAGGCAATGGGGATCCATATTTTTAAGCAAAATTCAATTCATTTCAAGCAAAGGTTCGGATTTATAAAGCCTTAAAGAGTGAATGAGCATACATGGATGGTGCTATAACTAATGTGTATGAATGGGGGAAGCAGTAAATCGGATGTGGTTGTGGTGTATTAACACATAACAACATCATTGATCCATACAATCATACACCAGCTGTGATTTTTGTGCTCCATGAAAACCTCGACTTCTAAATGAGAAAACATGCACATAGTAATATTTTTTGTACACCTCATAACATTATGTCAGCAAGACATTTACTACAGAGAATGAATCGGGGTCTGTTGAATAGTTAAAGTCACAGCTGTGACAGGGCTGTCCAGCACACAAAGCTAGCATAATGCTAATACATAACAAATAAATGAAAGTAACAATAATATTAAAAAAATACAAAAAATGAATAAATACATTTAATTAAAACCTAAAAATTAAAACTTTACATTTGGGTGGGGAGGCTAATTTTGCAGAGAACACTGGAGACCTCACCTTCTTCTGTGGTAACCAAACAATCTGAGGTTTCCTCACTGTCAATCATCCCGATGTCAGAGTCAGAGGGGTTGCTGGTTGCTAGTTGCTAGTCCTAATTTTGGACAGGAAGCCATTGGTCGGCAGGGTTATTATTGGATATGCATTAACCATTTGGGACTGTAAGAGGGTGTGCAGAGGACGGGATGTGAAGTGAGTCCTCACATGCACATTTCCAGGTTGACCAGGTGGGTACGCACTTAGTATGAATCACAGTTCACTAGCTGTGAAAGTGTATTGGCAGACATGATTTGACAGAGCTGTTAGCGCAGCAACTCTAAAAGGAGGAAATTAACTCCACGACTGCAAATATCCAAGAGTCTATGAAAGGCATATAAATCATTCAGCACTCCCCACAGAAAGAAAGAAAGAAAGAAAGAAAGGAGGAAAATCAAGCTACATGTGGCTGTAATTTCATGACAGCATGCACGCAGCCGGAGAGTCACCGTATATTCGTCACATTACCTGACTGATAATTGGAAGATGTAAACACAGAAATGGAGCATGACTGAGCGAACGCGGAGGAGAGCGGAATCACCGGCCATTTCCCAGAGCGAGTAAGAAAAGGAAAAGAGACAGGGAGAGGAATGATTGCGGCGGAAATGCTCCGAGTCTCCAAATTGAATCGGCACAGAATGATATAACCTAGTTGCCTATACCGTATTAAATTGCACACAAATGATGTGTGTAATGACACGCCCAGCTGAGCGAGGAATACATCAAGAGACAATTGAATCGATCTGCTGAAATATACACAATTACAGGAGAGATCAGTGACACACGCTGCAGGAGGGAGGTGCAACACAACGCACCGAACAGCATGGTCAGGAAATATACATGTACAGTGAATCACAACAAGTTCCCCATTGTCTATAGAGGGGAAAGAGCCAATTAGATGAAGCGGCCGGCCAAGTTACAGGTGGGCTATGGATCTGAAATGTAGCCGCTAGGTGAGAATCAAAGACTGTATGTAAAGATGGACGTATAGCGTTTCTGCTCATAGTGGGCGGTTCAATCATCACCATGTTGCAATGCCTAACTCCTCCTACTTTCTGGTTCATCTGAAAATGTGCAAAGAGGCGGAGCATAGGTAGAGCTGGGGTGGGCCCGTGATGCAGTCACAGCAGCCGCAGAATGTGCCCGGGGGTCAATCACCAGGCCACACCTCTAAGTTATGCACAATGTCAAACTTCAATAGTATAAAAATATGAGAGTTAGAAAAAACTTCACTCGCCCCAACACAGATAGTTGTCACGGCAACACATAACAGATCAAGACAGATCAAGACCGAAACTGCCGCAGCATCGACGGAATGTGCCAGGTCGGCCCCGGTGTCAGCCAAGAGGCCACGCCCTTTAATTATGCATAATTTCCAAGCTTGGTAGAATAAAAATAAGCAAAACAATACAGCCATCCGGAGTTTGTATGAGGCTTCAAACATGTTTCATTCACCTCGACAGTTGAACCATTTTAACAGCGGAGTATATGGGGATTGCCTCGCTTTTGAAGTCTGCCTCAAGTGGCCACTCGGTGAACTGCAAGTTTCGCCACTTTGGAGGTTACCGCTTGGTGAGAATACATCTAATTTAACGATACATAGTCGAAGCAGCAGGCTTTTCCTAAAAAGCTCCAGCCTGTCAACATTTTCGAGGCATTTCACAGGTAAAGGCCAAGAAGGCGGGCGATTGCTGACAGTTTAGCAAGATCAACAAATAAGAGGTAAATGGTGATAAGACAGGTTCAATGTACACGGCCGGTCCCCAAGTGGCCCTTACACCATCAAACAAGGGCCTTTTTCCATCCATCATACACTTTCTCCTTCATTCGCTCTCTGTCTCTTTCTCCCTCTCTCTCTCTCACTATTTCACACTTGGCTCTATTCAGCCATTTCTATATACCTGTCTCCGTCCGGCTGTAATGAGCTCTCCACTCCAGCCCGGGAGGCTGTGACTGAGGTCTTCATCTCGTTGCACAGCAACTCACCAAGGTGCCAAGGACAGGTAAGAGTCACTCCTGTGAGACTGTGCCATTAAAATGAAGGGAAAGGGGGAATAATTGAAGTTTGCTAATGCCAAAGAACTGGATCAGAGACTGGGCTGTTGCCGGCCTCTTCCCCAGAAACACTGGGAAGGGCCATAGACTGTATATGAAGATGGACGTGGCGTCCGTGACGTCACCCGTTGGTTTCAGCCGAGTGGTTTTATGGCAAATTGTGGGCGAGTCCGTCGGAGTCATCTTGCCAAATCCTAACTCCTCCTGGTTCCCGGTTCATTCAAGAACGGGCAGGGAGGCGAAACACACACGGAGCTGTGGGTCGGCTCGTGGTGCCGTCACCTCAGCTCACCTCACCCACATGTGCCAGGTCGGTTCCGGTGTCAGTCAAGAGACCACGCCCTTAATTATGCATAATTTTAATGTCGATAAAATAAAATAGCAAGTTAGAAAAAAATTCACCCCGAGTACAGTCCTCACATCTGACTGATTTAGACAGGCTTTAAATATGTTTCACCTCTGAAGTTGGACATTTTAACATGGAAGTCTATGGGGATTTGCCCCAGTGGCTACCCGATGAACTGCAAGTTTTTTTCACTTCATATTCTGCTTCATCCGTCTCCACCGCAGGTCGCCCCTCGGGAAGGGCTTAAGTCATTACATGCCTGGCTCCTAAAGTGTTTTTAGGGGCTCTGCATCTCCTTCCTTACCCAGGCTGTAAAGTGGGCTGCCAGGCAGTGTGTGTGTGTGTGTGTGTGGGGGGGGGGGGGGGGGGGGGGGGGGGGGGGCTGCCAGGATGTTATGTTGCACCGCTGTGCATTTCCAGTAAATCATAGTAGAGATCATTCTCCGATGACCGCAATTAGTCAAATGTCAAGCTCAGTTTGTGCCCACGCGGTGGTTCGCTGACCAAGTCGCTCAAAGGTATGTCAAAAGATTAATGGCTGTGGGATTCCATGAAGTCAGGTGCTCAAACAACAGGAGGAATGCACACAAATTAATTAAAACCACCGCTGTCTCCCTCAAGTTGGGTCCAGAATTAGGCACAAAGGGCAGACGTTGTGTTTTACAGTTCATGACATTGATCGGTGCATGTTAAACTTTACAATTAATGTCTACACATTTCATTTAAAGTTATTATCTCAGTTGCTGCAAGGACGACTGATGGAACATATACTGCATCTAGAAATGACAACATTGTCCAGCACAAAATTATCTAAAAATACATTCATTAAAATGCAATGAAATAGGTGTTATTGTCTTGTACCAATATCCAAATAATAACAAAACATTGCTAATGCTAAACGGAAAGAGGATGGAATAAAAAGTCTATGGGGACTGCCTCAAGTGGCCACCCTATGAACTGCATATTTTTCCACTTCCTGTACTGGCCTCATGCATCAAGCCCAGAGGATGTCGCTCAATTGAGATTGAAAAGGGACTCACTCCACCTAAAGACTGAGCATCCTTTTGACTAAGACCGGTGGCGACCCGTCTCCTCGAAACGCACACACACAGCAGCACCTTCCCGTGTAGTTAATCTTGAACAAAAGTCCATAGATATCCTGTTCCTGTTTATTCCTTCGACAGCGGCATTAAGCAGACGTTAGCACGGGATATAGTGCGTTTGGTGCGACGCCAAGTTGCGTCACAAACAAACATCACTGCTTTTCGATTAAAATTGATCCCGAGGCAGCGAAAGGGCCCTGTAATGTAGCCTGGATAAAAAGCAATCAGGCAGCCGTTTTAAGTTATGGCATCTTGGCCTTGTCCGAGTGGTCAATAAATGCTCTCTTTTGCTTGTGTCCTCAGTGCATCGGCACGGGCCATAAAGCTGGGAAAGCACAGCCGTTAAATGGGTGGTGTGCGGGGCCCTTTTCGCTGGCTGGGTGTCACGGTGATCTGGCGGAGGTTTTCTGGTCCCCTTGGTGTAAGACCCAGGACTTTAAAGGTGCAGTGTGTAAGATTTGGTGACATCTAGTGGTGAAGTGTCATGTTGTATCCATCGCCTCAACCTCACCCCTCTGAGCATGCAGGAGAACCGATGGTCGACTTCAGTTGTCATTAAAACTCAAAAGATGTTTAGTATGTCCACTCTGGACTACTGTAAAAACATGGCAGCCCCCGTAGAGAGGACCTGCACATCATGTAAATATACATTAATGGGCTCATTTAAGGGTAATGGAAAAATGTAAGCATTTAGATGATTATAAATTCATGAAAATGTAAGTATGTAATCGTTTATGTAATATTTTTAAGTGACACAAATGTGTAACTCTACCCGGGGCTGACGATCTGATCTTCAAACCCAGCATTTAGCACTTTGTGGTGAGCTATGCAAGACCTCAGCTGAGCTATTACCAGGAAGAACGACTTACTATCTCCTTTGTCCATAAAATGAAGGAACCATTCCGTCAACACAACAACATGTACCCTGAAATCACTGTGCTATTTACAGTCTGAAAATAAGCTGTAATAATAACTGAGCAACTTTTACTTGAGCTGAGTTTTTTTCTGTGCCGGCACCAAACTGGTGTTTTGGTGAGTCATTATGTGAATGGAGAGATGTGAATGGAGAAGGTGTGATGGCTGGTAAGAAACTATGATTTGGTTTTGACAATAGCTGCAGTTTACGACAGACAGCTATTCATTCTGCTCGGCTCAGGTCAATAAGAGCCAAACTGTGCAGGATGTACTTTTAGGTGTGGGGTGGTTTTAACGAAAAAATAAATAAACGCCATCACTTCTTTAACCACATTCCTGCCACTTATGGCACAATCGCGCCCAGTGCAACATCATTTTCTTGCTAATTCAGAAGTCAATCAAAGGACTGGATGCCCCCAAATTTCCCATGATGCATTTCACAATATTGTAGTTAGAAAACTTCAGCAGCCACTTCCCACACAGTAGCCAAGAATTTCAATGGATTAAGATAAAAATATACGATGAATTAGACACATAATATGTCTCACCTGGTTATACATCTTAATGGGATTGGACCATTAAATAGCAATAGTCAATCAAATAAACACTGATAGTAACCATCGTATATTAACTTCCTGTTGCAAAAAAGTAATTTGAACAGTGGTACATCGTCAATGAAGAGGAAGGCGTAATTTAATCTAAAAGTGTTCGAATTGGTCATCACAGATCCCGACGTCCGACACACCCACGAGCAATTTATGGTAAACAAATGCTTTCAGTCTCACGCTGGGTTTCTCCTCCCCACAATTAAAGGGCAGGGCGTGTTTTACAGTGTAGTGTTCACTAAGAGGTTTTATTTATTGAGGTTCAATATCGCATGGCAGCCGAGCTTAGTGATTCACGGGGGGGTGGAGGACACTGGACATAGTAGCCCTGCCGGTGCCAAGGAGAAGTCTATATAAGCAGTGACATCAGTGAGAAGCAGGTAAAGTGTCGTTGGGCCGGCGTTCAGTTCGACTCTCATTGAAGGGACATGGCGCAGTGACAGAAGCCGAAAGAGCAAACTTAGTCACGTTAAAGAGGTTGCGGCTTGTTCCCTAATGTGCATAAGGGACATTTCAAATGCATCTGGAACTTGTGGGATTAATGGAGGCTGCAATCCATTTAGGTGTCAGGGAGTTCATGCGTGATGTTATGACCGAACGGAGCACTTACACAAAACGGAGCCGTAATTACTGAAAGGAGCCTTTCCTGCAGTGGCAAATCAAAAATGTACGATGTCTATGATAAAGTTGTCTTTCCATATATTGCGCACAAATGTCACCAGGTAAAGCCCGTAAAATACTCTCACAGTCTATAGAGTATATTAAAAAAAAAAGAAAATATATCCACAGAGTGGCACGTCTGACAGCACAACCTCAAATGACCTGTAATTAGAACAGAGTTGTGCATCTCTCAATGCACAGCACATCAAACCTCAAAGCAGAAGGGCTACAGCAGCGTAACACTACTCACTGGCCACTTTGTGTACCTAATAAAGTGGCCTGTGAGTGTATAATGGCCGTGTACTTACACAAACTGAATAATAACATCTATTACTTTGACCTACATCTTGGATACAATAATGTTCCATTGTGACGACTACAACTAGAAACTAGCTATAACTGCAAAAGTTGCATGACTTCTGATTGATCATAGCTACAGTTACAAATAGGCTGCCAGGGCACTGCCGGAGAAACTGTCAAATAACGACTCTATGGTCACTGCTTACTCAGTTTTAATGAGCAGGAAAAAAAAAAAAAACATTTCTCACCACATGATACATGCACAGCAGTCTTGTTTTGATCGTGTCTCTCACACAAACACCAATGACATGACGGCCTGATGTGGCCTCGCACAGCTGGAATAAATATCCAATTTACAGAAATCTTTGGTGGGATGGGGGCTTATCACATGCATCCATTAAAATTGACTGTGCGTGTTAAATGGAATAGCAATGCATGCAATAGTACAATGAAGGACTAGTTCTTGGACACAGGAAGTGACAAAGTGCTTTAGTCCTGTGGGATCACAACATGACATCATTACTGGTGTATAACAGAAGTTCTGAGACTTCAAGGTTACAATTCTTCAGCAGACGGATGCACCACTGACATGCATGGTCACTGACAAATGATAGGATTCAGTCAGTCATTTCACTCAGCCAATAATTAATCAATGTTAAACCTAAAAATGATGATCAAATCAAGCGGCAACCTCCAAAGTCCAATACAGAAGTGGATAAACTTGCAGTTCACAGGGTGGCCACTTGAGGCTGCCAGTTAATCACCACAATGTGCAAAAAATAAGGGCATGGCCCCTTGAATGACATCTGGACCAACCTGGCACATTGTGTGGATGCTGAGGCAGCACAATGGGCCTCACCCCAGCTCTACCTCTACTCAGCCTCTTTGCCCATTTTCAGCTGAACCAGGAAGTTAGCGGAGGACGAGTGACCCGCCCACTATGAGCCTCATAAGCACTCTGCAGAAACCTATCGGTGACGTCACCAGTTGATAACACTACGTCCATCTTTACATAGTCTATGAATATCACTATTTGTGAATACAAATGTTTACGTACTTACTACTACAAACTACAGAATTTGTATATGCAATGCATTGCTAGGAGTCACCCTGAAAGTCTGGCTTCTACTATAACAACACAGACGTGAATGAATATCTCCAATCATTTAATGAAGAATACACAATTAAAACCTGTGTGCTATAGGAATAGGCTCTTTCCTTGACCTGTGGTTAAGCGTAGTAATAAGCACTGTGTTTATGAACTCACTTCACCTTCTGCTATTGTTTCACAGAGTCAATGTCATTAACTGATGGAAGTGTTTGCCAAAGTGACTAAAGGTGCAGTGTGTAACATTTAGTTAATTTTGTCAGTTCTGAAAATATTTACAATTACATACCGACATTTTCAAACATTTATAATCACCTAAAAGTTGGATTTTTCCCATTACCCTTAAATGCAGCCATTAATAAATCTTTACATGAGGAGCGGGTCCTCGCTGCGGGGGCCGCCATGTTTTTACAGTAGCCCAGAGTGGAGGCACATCTTTTGAGCTTTAATGACAACTCAAGTCTACCACAGGTTCTCCAACATGTTGAGAAGGGTGAGGTGATGGATACAACATGCAACTTCACCACCAGATGTCACCAAATCTTACACACTGCACCTTTAAGTTGGTATTCTCACCCACATGATTTCTGGTGGTCTCCTACTCAACAGATATAAAGCCATTAATAAAGTTATATATATTTCTGCATTTCACCTTTAAAGGTCATGCTTTTCCAAGGAACAGATGTGCAGTCACCAATCCTCTGTCTCCCAAATCCATTTCTCTTCCCCTCCCCTCTGCCCACCATTTTATAGAGGCAGCTGCTCATGTGCTCATACATCCATTCATCCGCCCCCAAAAGAAGGAGTGACTTATGAATTTGCCATCTCTCTTTCTCAGGCCATTACAAACTTTTTCCCCCGGGGTGAAAACCCCATCACCGTGTTTTTAGAGACTGTGAGAATAAGACTTGGCAGAGAGGAAGAATACATTTCTGCTTAATTAATCCCATTCCTTACTTTGGGTATTAAAAGGCAATGGTCTGTTTAACAACTTTCGGGGACACTAAACGGGTAATTAGTCACAGACTAATCATTTTTCATACCTTTTATGGCTGTGTCCAGGTCCGGGTGTGCTCCCCCAGAGGGTCATCCCAACTCACCACCTCACTTGGTCCATGCCCACTTTTTTTCACACCAGCCTCTAAACAGGATCCAGTCCTTCCCTTACATCTCCGTCATTCAGTCATTAAAGGTGCGGTGTGTACGATTTTGGTCATTTTTTTCTATTAGTAGAATAATACATCCAACAATACATACCGACACTTTCATAATCATTATCTTTTTTTTTTTACATTACGTTTGAATGAGCCCATTAAAGGGCTATTTTCTTGAATTCATAATCTCCAATTACCCTTAAATGAGCCCATTAAAGGGGCAGCATGTAAGATTTGGTGACCTCTCGAGGTGTAGTTGCATGTTGTATCCATCACCTCACCCTTCTGAACATGCAGGAGAACCTATGGTCGACTTCAGTTGTCATTAAAACTCAAAAGATGTTTAGTACGTCCGCTTTTACTTCTTTAAAAACATGGCGGCCTCCATAGAAAGGACCCCCTCCTCATATAAATATACATTAATGGGCTCCATTTTAGGGTAATGTAAAAAACGTAATGTATATATAAATTCATGAAAATGTCAGTATGTTAATGTTTTGTAATATCTTTAGAAGTGACAAAACTGAACCAAAATCTTACACACTGCATCTTTAATGTATATTTACATAAAAAGGGGGGTTGCTATGTTTTTATCGTAGCCCAGGGTGGACATTTTAACCATCTTTTTTTTTCTTTTTTTCTGGGGGGGGGGGGGGGGGTTAGCATGTTTAACATGTATTCAAATGGTAGGAAGAACTAAATGGTAAGAGGTACTCGTTGCCCAGGTGTAAATACCATGATCTCTGTTCTCTGTGTGAGCAGCAACACATTGGCGGCCATGTTGCTGCTGCTGCAGCTGCTTCCACTGGGGAAAACATAAGACTCAAAATAGCTACACAAATCAGTGATTGCTTTTATCTTGTCCTGCTAATAAGCTCTAACCGCCCACACAAGCGGAGGCTAAAGATAAAATCAATGAAACAAAAAGTGCACATCCTAAACATCCGACTCCAACACCAGTCTGAGAATTAGATTCATGCAAAACATCATCAGTGCAAGTCATTTCTTTATGTCTTTAAAGGTGCAGTGTGAAAGGTTTTTTGGCCATTTTTCTCACTTATTAAAATAATGACATGACATTTTCATGAATTTATAATCACGAGAATGTTTTATTTTTTCTACACTACCCTTAAATGAGCCCATCGATGTATATTTACATGAGGAGCAGGTCCTCTCTACGGGGGCCTCCATGTTTTTACAGTAGCTCAGAGTGGACACACTAAACATCTTTTGAGCTTTAATGATAACTGAAGTCGACCATGGGTTCTCCTGCATGTTCAGAAGGGTGAGGTGACAGATACAGCATGCAACGTCACCTCTAAAGGTCAGCAAATCTTACACACTGCACCTTTAATGGGCTTGTCTAATCTGTGCAGACATGAGAGTTACCACCAGATACAGGAAATGGAACCCCTCCGTCGCTAACCAGACCCAACCAAAACATCATTCCACTTCCAGCCCATTTCATTATGCAAACTAATGTGAAATCAATCATACATATCAATCAGCTTTGAACAAGCCAAAGCTTACAACGCTGATCCCGGGGCTATTAACCCCTTAAACGCTGAGGTCACACCCCCGAAGCCGCTCACGTGACGCCGGCCCATGCATCAAACGGGCTGAACGACCCCGAGCGACATGTCACAGGTGCTAATGTCACAGCGCTGTGTGCCATCTGGAGCATCGTCCCACTCCTCACAGCTCCGCCCATTCCACGCCATCTGTAATTTTCCAGCAGCTAACGTTTCAATTTGTCCGCGGCTCTTCGTGACACACGTCTACAAATCAATGACCATGACCGGCAGGCGTGTGGCAGTAAACGCCACAGGTGGTTGGACCACAGTCATCATTAACCTTTAAACACCCGCCGGACCTTTTGCTGCTGGTGGACGTTTTGACCTGCAAGGAAAAGCACAGGTGTAACTAATAACATTAATGATGGCTGCGGTGCATTAAGGCCTGTGAGTCAGTGAGCCCGCTGTAACCATGCCAATGGCAAACATGGACGCGACAGCGGATGTTAGTGTCAGAAGCGTCAGAACAGACCTTGTCTGACCAGGCGGTTTACAATGCAGGTGTCACCGTTACCTTAAAGGTGCAGTGTGTAAGACTGCTGCCATATATGTCAATTCTAGAAATATTACAAAATTGCATAGCGACATTATTATGAATTTCTCACCAGCAAAATGTATTCTCTTTCTTCCATTACCTTTAAAGCTGCAGTGTGTAAGATTTGGTGCCATCTAGAGGTGCAGTTGCATGCTGTATCCATCACCTCACCCTCGCCCCTTCTGAACATGCAGGAAGAACCTACAGTAAGCTTCAGTTGTCATTAAAACTTAAAGGATGTGTAGTATGTTTGCTACTGTAAAAAATGGCTCATGTAAGGGCAATGGGGGAAAAAAAATAAAAGGTGATGATTATTTCATAAAAATGTCGATATGGAATCGTGATGAAATATTGTCACGAACAGAGAAAAATGACACAATCTTACACACTGCACCTTTAAACACAATGAATAAATTGAGCTGAAATATCTCCAATGCATCGCCATCTTGTGCTCGACATTTGCTGCGCAGAGTGGGGATCCTGGCGTGGAGGCACTTTGTCAATGTCCTGCCGATACACCTGCTGGAACAATTAAGTTTAGCTGTCATGTATGATGTCTAATTAGGTATTTGCCATGGGGAACAACCTCCAGGGCTGATGGATGAGTCTGATACGGAAATGGGAGAACCTGCAGTTCACAGGGTGGACAGTCAATCCCCATTGACTCCCATGTTAAAACTTTAGGGGTGAATGAAACGTGGAAAGCCTGGTACAAACTACGAAACCCCCCAGCTCTCTCTGTGCTTCGCCTCTTTGCCCATTTTTGGATGAACCAGGACGTAGGGGGAGCCTCATAAGCACTTCAGATCTTTATTTTATCTAAAGTTAAAGGTGCAGTGTGTCAGNNNNAACTGTTTTCATACTTTTACATCGTAGATAAAGAAAGATGACATTATTTATCCACATTGTACAGCGCAGCTGTTTTAGGCCTAAACGCAAACACATTTCGCGGGGTTAGCTATTTACACGACGGGGTGAGGACCTCATAAATAATCATAACCCAACAAATGGCATCTCATCTGAAATTCCTTCAGATTTTTATTTTGAAAACCTTCCTGTTTACCTATAGGACTCCCTCATTGAATCTCATATGAGGGCTAAGCTGAATTATCAAGGTCGTGCATATTTTATCCTTTGGGTTTAAATGTGATGGTCCCTCTTCATCTCCCTTGAAAATTGCCTATGCCGCTGCTGCCGCTCATTTTCTTCTCACTATGGGATTAACATTCACCGTTCCTCTTGAGTAAATGCAAGCCCCCCCCCCCATCCCATATGATTTGTCTGATCACAGCAGGGTCCAGAATTCATAGATTATTGGAGAAATGTCAGAGCCCCTGTCTGTGTACTGCTTTACAAGGGCTCCTGTGTTGTTGTTGTTGTTCTTAATCCTCTTGCCTTTAATTAACATAACAAAATTATTAATGTCTCCTTTTTATCTCTATTATCGTGTCTTTAAATCCCTTTAGCGGCTGAGAAGCGTGGCTAATCGCGGAGAAATGGGTTGTGATATGTGTTATATATCTGCGCCTTGTTTTTCTGACTCGCAGCTGCGGTGGAATAAACTAAATTGGGGCTCATGTTTATCCCTCGTCTGAGAATAGGAAATTACTCCTAACTGGCCAAAAATACTCAGCAATTAGATGTGTTCTTACTTTTAGACTTGGAACAAACTGTTTTTACCCCCTTTTTAAATAAATAATCTCCAGGATTTAGGCCAGCGACTGATGATTTACCTCAAACATCATTGTCCTCTTAATGTTAGCAATGGATATGCAATGCAATCTGTTTACTATTAATATACATTCCTAGCTGCTGGCTCTGTCCTATTTTCAGAGTGCAATTATCATACGTCCTGCAACAGTGTGAATTCAGATCAGCCTGTCAGGCTGTTGACTGCACACTGGAACCAGACTGGGTACAGATCTGGCTTTTTACAGTGCATCCATCCTATCCCTTTTCATTTAGGCATAACATTGGCATCTTGGTCCGCGAGCAGTTAGGGAGAATCCTTACTGGACCGTGGAGTTTCTCTCTCTCCTGACAGGCCGCTGACAGAATTGTCAGCTGCTGTTAACATGGGTAGTTTCCACGTTCTGGTGATGGGGCCTGCGGTTCTCAGTGGGCAGGAGCAGGGGGGGTGGGGCGGGGGGGGGGGGGGGGGGAAAGGGGCGGGCGCGGGGCGAAGAAAAAAGAAAGACCAAAAAAAAAAAAATGGGGGGGGGGGGGGGGGGGGGGGGGGGGGGGGGGGGGGGGGCAAACGTCTGGCGCTGGAGCCGAGACAATCAAAGCAGCCAACAGAAACAAATCCTCCTGATGTAACCGCTCAAACTGAATCAGTTTGAAAAGCACAACAACAACCAAAGGGGAAAAAAATAAAATATATATAGGACAAGCACTGAGGCAGCCAACGCTGTCACTCATGTCAGTGACAAATATCACAGAGCATGGAGCAGAGGCTCAGTCAGGCCAAAACTATTAATGACGACACCAGATGGAGTTTTTCAACTTCAACAGTAGCGCCGAAACTACCTCATCAATTTAAGGTTTTTGGAAAAAATCTATTCAGAAATAATGCATGATGTTACGGTGTATTTGGGAAAAATGCTACAGCAGGCAAATATATCATGTATCATGCTTAAAAGCCATCACAGCTATCTTAATACTAATCTATGTTACTGCTTCCGCTGTTTTATTTATTCATTTGTTGATTCTCCTTTCTGCTTTTATTTAACTTGATTCGTGTTTTAGGTCTTCTATCCTGTTTTATTTATATTTATGTCTATTGCTGCTTGGGTGCTGTGCACTTTATGTCTTTTTCTGTGCAGCATTTTGGACCTTTATGGCTGATTTAAAGTGCGTTATAAAGAGATTTGGATTGGATTTCCCTTTCTATTTTCACTAAGTCTTGTCACAGAAACATCATGCTACATTGTTGTTATTCATTTAATCATTCCCTTTGTTGAATAGTTTCAACTAACCCCCTAACCTTAATATCCCGAGCAACAACCTCCAGGGCTGTCGAAGTGGAAAAACCAGCAGTTCATCAGTTGGCCACTTGAGGCAGACCGCAAAAGCGAGTTAATCCCCATAGAGTCATGTTAAAAAACGAATTCACACTATGCATAATTAAGGGGCGTGGCCTCTTGAGTGACACCTGGGTCGACCTGTAATTACAATGATGATGAGAGCTCATCTTAAACGACTACTCTGACTTAATTCTTGCTTAAAAAAAAAAATGAAACGGGCAGAAAAAATAACATCTTAGGAACCAAAAGGTTCACACACTCTTTTAGCTCTGATAAATAATTCATTGGAATAAAAGCAGCTTTTTGAAACTAAAATATTGAGTGGCCATACAGTGGACATACTATTTTGGTGGAAACATTGAAAACTGATTTTTGAAGTTTTGGCCACTTATCTGCATGCTCCCACCTATTTAAAGTAGTAGTACAGCTGAGTATTTTTGGAAACAGGCTATAAATATGTATTTAAATGTATTAGAACGCTGTACAGGCATTTTGTATTGTCGTAATAAAAGCCTTGAACAGATTCTATCAACGAGAAACACAGAAGTGTTTTTATGTTGCAACAGGTACAGTATGTGATGAAAGTTACACTGCCACCTATTGACCTGGCATATGCATTGCAGCCTTGTCACTCATGTTCCGCGTGTCTCTCAACCAATCAATCAATCAATCAAATGTTATTTATATAGCCCGCAATTACAAATCACAGTTTCTCTCACAGGCCTTCACAGGGTGGGTAACATCCTCTGTCCTTAGACCCTCAGCAAGGGTCAGGAAAAACTACCAGGGGAAAAAAATGAGGTAGAAACCTCAGGGAGAGTCACATGTGAGGGATCCACTCCCAGGACGGACAGACGTGCAATAGATGTTACATAGAATGTTCAATAACAATCCAAACATTATAAATGTGAATGTTTAAATGTTTAAGTCCATTTCGATCTTTCGTATACTTGTGGTTGAAGCATTTCTGAACATTGGGGATAGAGGAAGATGTAAAAGAAAATATAATAATAATAACAT
>JAFBJT010109268.1:39884-58916 GCA_016785325.1 Chascanopsetta lugubris
TATTATTATCAGAATGATCATTATTATTATTATTATTGTTGTTGTTGTTGTTATAATGATAAACAATATTGATGATACTGATAATAACAATCCTCATAATTATTCAAAAAATAATCCATGATAATAATAAATAATTATGATACTAATGATAATAGTACAGCAAAAAAAAAAAAATTACAAAAATAATTTTCAATCCTAACTCTGACAAGTCACATATAGAAATAAGATTAGATTCACATTGCTATTCACAAAGGTAACCGTACAGGCAGAGCAGTGCTTTCGTCTTTTGATAAATACAAACGTGCACGGACTGATCTACAAACCGAATAACATACAAGGAAGAGCACCAGCCATATCAACACTGTCCTTTAAATTGACTAAAGATTCCAGTTTTCCACATGATTCACTCTGACAGAATCAGGGCAAGGGCTCTGCTTGGCATCTTCTGGATTTGTAGGAAACACACAGCTGCGTGAAGAGCTTACACATTCCCCACCTCCTGATTTGAATCTATACAAAAGTGCAACCAGCCAGATAATTACTCACCTGTGCAGGAATCTGGATTTCATCGATCAGACTGACACCGGCCCGCAATTAGAGACCAATTAAGGAAGACAAGGAGAGGATGCTGGAAGCAGGAAACACATCTGGTGACAGCTCGGGGTTTGACGGACAGCTGCGAGGCGCTCTGTGGTCAACGTCTACAAAGTCCCATGTGAGGTGTGGAAGAGAAAATGAGAGAGTAGAAGAGAGGGGGAGAAAGTTAAGTGATACAAACAGACGCTGGCTAGATTGTCTGTATGATATCATGTAGTCAACTCAGCACTTTCTCAGCTATAAATCGTAATAAAGGAATCTGTAGGTAGACACCAGCAAGTCAGTTTGCGCTGACATTTAAAAATGATTGCGAAATAAATATGAAAAACAATCATGAATCATTAAGGACATTGTTCAGTATTTAGCTGGTGGCAAAGCGTTTTAATTATGCATCTCTGTTTGATTTGTTTTTCATTTCATACAAATACAATAAAAGCGGCTTAATGCAAAGTAAAGTTCATTTTTGGTAATTAGCTATGTTTGTTTTGATACAATATTTTGAACAATTTCCATACTCCATGGCGTCACAATGGAGACAGAGTCAACCGCGGTGTATTTTATTTGCAAGTGACAATGATTCATTTTTTCATTCTATCCTATGTTATCTTATTTTATGCTATTTCATTTTTTCAAACTGGATGATCCACAAGAGAGAACCTATTCAATGAGTCACATGAAGCTTTCGCCACATTGTCCTGTCCTTTATATGGACATACGAGCTGTTTCTACTTAACATACTGGACGATTCAGGTCAGGAGGGGGCGCCCTTCGTCACAGGAAACACTATTAGAAAGCCTGTTGAGAAGCCTCATGTTCATTTTTGTTATTCTACTTCCTGTTCGAGATGATGTCACTTTGAGATGCGACAGCAGCATAGGAGTTGACCAATCAAAAGAGACTTCATCAGCTGGCCAATCAGAGCAGTCCATGCTTCTCCGTGATGTTAGGGCCAAGACCTCTACCGAGCGTTTCAAAGAAAGAGTGGCAACAGGATCTGGAGCGGTGGACAATACACCTACCTAAACTCTAGAAGAAGAACCAAGGCTGCCATTCAAAAACAGATTTTATGGAATATGGATTCAACGAATACTATAAAGACTATGGACATTTAAGGAACTGGAGCTTATTGGCTACAATGAGATTTGACATGTCATGTTTCACATTTGAAAAAGAAGAAATCAGTTTAAAGTCTGGTCCCTGACAAATATTTATTAAAACACTATGTCAGACAAGTAAAGTTAATTTATCAATGCTCCAGAGATATGACTGTGTGTGTGTGTGTGTGTGTGTGTGTGTGTGTGTAGGCAGTCCTCATGCAGCTGTTACCTGCATATATCATATGGTTACAACCCACTCAACTCTATCTTCACACCGAGTCTATTCATCAGGTGCTGTGATGCACAGTGTGATTCTCAGTGTCAGCACAATGTGTACAGAACAGTAAATCAGATAAAGGCCTAATGTGTGGATGTGGGTGTGTGTGTGTGTGTGTGTGTGTGTGTGTGTCTGTGTGTGTGTGTGCGTGTGCGTGTGTCTCACAGGGTTCCCTTGGAGACAGTATTCAGTGTAATAACTTGAATTTCCCCTTCTTGGGGATTAATAAAGGTAATCTTAATCTTAGTCCATATGGGTGGCTTGGCAAACAAAGACAGACATTGAAATTGGGATTAAGATTAAAGGTGCTGTGCACACAGCGCACAGCAGAAAAACAAAACAATTATATATAGACATTTTTACAAATATATAATCACCAATATGGTGATTGAGTTCACATTACCCTAAAATGAGCCCTTTAATGTATATCAGCACCAGGAGCAGGTCCACCCCATGGGGGCCGCCATGTTTTTACAAAAGTCAAAAGTGGACATACTAAGCATCTTTTGAGTTTTAATGACAACTGAAGTCGACCATAAATTCCCCTGCATGCTCAGAAGGGTAAAGGTGAGGTGATGGATACACCTCCAAATTCACAAATAGATGTCACCGAATCTTATACACTGCGCCTTTAAGGTTAAGATGAATCTATTTCTACTCAACACAATAGAAAAAGGAGGTCAAGGCAAAATCCAACAGTAAATGTTCCAAAATCATGATTCTCTATAGTCTTAAAGACCACGCAAAGAGCTTTACACAATGAAAACCTGCAGTTCACAGGCTGGCCACTTGAGGCTGGCTCCAAAAGCGAATCAATCCCCACAGACTTCCATGTTAAAAGGGTCAACTTTAGAGGTGAATTAAACATGATATTAAATGTAAGATATTGAGAAACAGAAATAAAACGGGTGACAAAACAACAAACCACAGGATGATATATGGCTAATGGTCTGAGCTGACTTGTGGTGCGTGTGTTACAGTGATATGAATAACAATCCTCAGGACGGCTGCCCCTGCACACAACAAACATTACAACACGTGTGTTAGCATATGGAGGCGCACGGTGAGGTCAACAATGTGCTCATATTGCCGGGCTGAGCAGCTTCATTTAACATTTACTCATGCACCATTGAGTGAGATTAGCCCACTTTAGGCCCCCGCCACACACACACACACACACACACAATTCACAGTGAAGGCTGCATCCCCAGAAGTCAATATAATGTATTGTATTACATGCTGGGTAATGATGGGGGGGGGGGGGGGGGGGCCTGAGGATAATGCCGAGTGAAACGCCGCCGCATATCTCAAGAGAGTCGCAGCGGAATCTACGGCACGATATGGACGAGCCGAGGGGCAACGTGGAGTGAAAAAACTTCATGCAGTTCACGGGTTGGCCACTGGGGGCTGACTCCAAATGGGAGCAAATCCCCGTAGAATACCATGTTAAAATGATCAAAATTAGAGGTGAATGAAACAATTGTAAAGTCTGGTACAAACTTCGGTTTTGGTCAAATCAGTCACGTGTTTTTTTTCATGTCACCTGTATGGGGGCTGAATCTTTTTCTTACTCGCTTATTTCTATTTCATTGACAGTTGCTTCAAAACCACTCCTCTGAAACCATAGTCCGTATATAAAGATGGACGTAGCATCCGTGATGTCACCCGTTGGTTTCAGCGGAGTGGTTTTGTGGCAAAAGGTGGGCGTGTCCCTCGCCGCCATCTTGGAGATTGCCCCTCGGCTGAAACCAACAGGTGACGTCACGGACGCAACGTTCCATCTTTATATACAGTCTATGGGATGAGCGGAACAGCCTGAGTCGGCAGAGCGAGATCAGAGATCACGCCGATAAGCCACTTCAGACCTTTTTCCATTCCGGCGCGTGACACGGCTTACATCTCTAAATTCCTACATCATCCCTTCCTCCATTTGATCTCTGCTACTGATGCTTTAGCGCACAAGGCAGGGCTGCGTTAGATCCAAACAGAGGCTTAATTAAATTCCTAATTACTCAATTGACCCGGGGAAGCTGGTGATCAGTGGATATGAAGCGTGAAGAGAGTGTTTTATTAAGACTCGTAATCTTAAATTATGAAAGTGCCGTCACCTACATCAGTCGGGCCTCTGCGTGACGCTAATGGGAACAGGAGCCGAGCACACACGTCTTAATGGCGCTTGGCGCTCGCACGGAGAGTAAACTGCGAACGCAGTTGATGTCACCAAACAAATAGACGCTGTAATGAAATTACAGACGGCGCCGCGTCTGGCCGGGATCCAGGGTAAACCCAGGAATCCATCTGCCTCTCTTCCCCCCCAACGCACTCCACCACCGTCCTTTGTACCGGGACATAACTAACTGCTCGTGGCACCTGAGCTACGCCGCCAACTGAGGAGCGTGCCGCACGAGGATGAAACACTGAAGCAGATATTTACTCCTCTTCAAGGTCTTCGCCGTCCCGCCGCTTGTGTTTGTCAACACCTATTTTCCAGGTCGACCGCGAGCCGGCGAGAGGAAGGAGCTGATTACGGAATCCTGTGTCGCGCTTTTATTGTAAAGACAGCGGTTTGATTCCCGGCTACAGCAATTCACAGGCGTGAGAGGCCAGGAGCTGTTTCAAGTCCAGATGGTGACACTCTACTGGAGAGTGTGGTGTTTTTTTTTTTAATAAAACAAAGGCAGAGGATTGTTTTGTTCTACACCAAATATTCAGAAATGATTTAAATTGTAAATAATAGCTTTCATTTTGGATTCTTAAGGATGCTGACAAAACTAGAAATACTAATAAGTATAATAAGCATAAGAAAATGCCACTTGTGTTTGTCAACACATATTTTCCAGGGCGACAGCGAGCCGGCGAGAGGAAGAAGCTGATTACAGAATCCCGTGTCGCGCATTCACTGTAAAAGACAGCGGTTTGATTCCCGGCTACAGCCGTTCACAAGAGGCCAGGAGCTGTTCTTTCTTGCACTGAGAACTTTTATCTCTTAATTCTTCCAGGACTTAAACCCTCCGACTCTAAACGCACCAACTGTCGGCTTAGTTTATTTTATTTTTTTTACAAATGTTGTAGTTCAATGGATTTAAGAGACTTCTCACTCTTGTACCATAGCTTTTGAGGGCTTTATTAGACAATCTGCCGCCTACGCACTTTTGTAAACAAACTTGAAATGCCGCTCCGCCAGGTTTACTCGGTACATGTTTAAAAAGCTCTAAATGGATTCAGAGTGGAGTGCGTAGCTCGGTAGCATGAGGGCTGAGGAGCCGACAGTCTCACTGGGGCCTGAGTGTTGATAAAGGCCAGATGTTCCCTTCACATCAGCACAGCGTGAGAGAGGATCCCCCTGTGGAATCATCCCGCTCATTATCCCGCCTGATTGGACACTGCTCCGACACACAAGTCCAATAAGTGGCACATTTTACTCGTATCCTCGCACGTAAATGCCCCGCCCCCCCCGAACCAATGTGGTGACCCCGCGTCCTGTTTCAGTGATTAAAAAAAAAACAAAAAAAAACATCTCCATTCATCAAGGGATGGCAACTCACTTTGATGTGTTTTCAGGGAAACACTTGTAATTATCTTGTTTGTGAAGCATCACACGTTCAATCATGAAAGAGCCATTTGATCATCTAAACTCGTTTGATAAAGTAGGCCTGTGCGCCATACTACAGCAACGTGTGGCGCTGATACAAAGAATACATTTCCACAGCAATGAATGCAACACCATCCGCTTCATTGCCTTTGGAAATGTATATCAATAAAGGTGCAGTGTGTAAGATGTGGTGACCTCTAGAGGTTAAGTTGCATGTTGTATCCATCACCTCACCCTCACCGTTCTGAACATGCAAGGAGAACCTATGGTCGACTTCAGTTGTCATTAAAACTCAAAGAATGTTTAGTACGTCCAGTATTACCTCTGTAAAAACATGGCGGCCCCCACAGAGAGGGCCCCCTCCTCATGTAAATATACTACATTAATGGGCTCATTTTAGGGTAATGGAAAAAATGTCAGTATGTAATTTTTGTGAAATACTTTTAGAAGTGACAAAAATGGCAGAAATCTTACACTGCACCTTTTGATAAAGTAGACCTGTGCGTCAGACTACAACATGTGACGCAAACACAAAGAAAACCTTTCTACAGCGATGACCGCAACATCATCCGCTACATTGCCTTTAGAGATGTATATAATTGACTGGATATTTAAAATCATAAGCTATCTTATGAGTAGGTCCACCCGATGGGGGCCGCCATGTTTTTAAAGTTGCCCAGAGTGGACATACTAAACATCTTTTGAGTTTTAGTGGCAACTACCATAGGTTCTCCTGCATGTTCAGAAGGGTGAGGGTGAGGTGATGGATACAACATGTGACTTCACCTCTAGATGTCACCAAATCTTACACACTGCAACTTGAGACTATTCTACAAAAAGCCCAATCCCGGGAGCTCCATTTTAATTTTGCATGCATTTTTAGATATTGATATTTGTAATGCACGCATCCACCCATCCAACAAAGGTCACCAGCCCCGTGTGCCTCTTCAACCCCAGGTGTCCAGTGATGTCTGCAGCCTCTCGCCGAGCGAGAACAGATGGAAAAGAATCCAAACCGTAGGAAATGAAGGAAATACATTGGGGTCATATGGGCCCTAACATGACTTGGCCGACGCCTAACGGAGCAACAATGTAGCAGGAACTGTGTTGGGACATATGTGATGCTATTTCAGTGCCCTCATGACACACATGGTCCAGACTGCGAACCCAGGGACCGGGTGGCATTTGATGGGGGACTTGAAAGTCATCAACGGCCTGGCACCCTGACAAAGAGGACCACATGGAAACCATAGCGTCCAGCCAATTTATTAGAAACACCTGTTCAAACACACATACAAGCAACTTTCCAACTTGTCAATCACCTTGATACATTTAGCCATTTTAAAATTCAAACTGTGGGTCAGAATCAAGCAACAACCTAGATGGAATAATAATATGGAAGTGCAAAAACTTGCAGTTCACATGGTGGCCACTTCAGGTTCCAAAAGCGAGTCAATCCCCATAGACTCCCATGATAGAGAGACCAACTTTAGAGGAGAATTAAACAAATTTAACAAATTACAGTTTTAGTCTCAATAAATCGATTTTTTTTCCAAATTTCTAACTTGCTTATTTCTATTCTATTAAGGGGGCGTGGCCTCTTGAGTGACGCCTGGGACGACCTTGCATGTTCTGTGGATGTAGTGACAGCACCATGGGCCCATCCCAGCTCTACCTGAACCGCCCTCTTATGAGCCTCATGAGCACTCTGAAGAAAACTATGGGTCATGTCACAGACGCAGCACCCATCTTAAATATACAGCCTATAGTCGTGAGTAAATGTGGAGTAAAGGTGATTTTAGACAATACATTTGTTGGTCTGACTATTTTCAGAAACCGCTGATCTACTGGAGATTTTCACAACCACCTCTTCAGTTTACAGCGAATGATGAGAAAAGGGGAAAATATCCAGTGGATGAAAATGTCTGGTTGATGCCCGAGGAAAGAGGACAATGGCTGATAGAAAGCCAGCAGTAACTCAAATAACCAGTTCTTATAACCGAGCCTTGAAGCAAGATGAGCTACAGCAGCGAGCAAGAGGACCGGAGCGGGCGTCACTCCTGTCAGCCTAGAACTGGAAACTGAGACTGCAATTTACACGGGCTCACCAAAATTGGACAGTAGAAAATTGGAAAAAGGTTGCCAGGTCTGATGAGTCTCAATTCCTATAAAGCAACATCCAGATAGTAGGGTCTGATTCAGGCATAAAACAACATGGAAGCTTGGATTGGTGCTGCCTTGTATCAGTGGCTGCAGGCTGGTAGTGTGTATGTGTGTGTGTGTGTGTGTGTGTGTGTGTGTTGTGGTATTTGAGGCCAATTTGAGATGTTTAATATTCATCGCTTATTGTATTTGATTTCCGTGCCATGCAAATGTTGGATGACAAACAGAAGGTGGCTTTAATCAAAGTGTAATCAAACAAAAGCTACAGCCAATGATTGGTATTTATACTGTGCCGCCTCTTATCAGTGGGAACTGTGCAAAATGTCAGGTGAACGCTATCAGTTATGTGTTTGTTTTGGTTATTGATTTAATCAACAAAAGAAAATACAGAGAGGCCTGTTCGCTAAAAATAGAAATTTGCAGATGTCATAGGTGGAAAAAACAAGTTATTTATTGTTGTTTTTTGTGTCTAATTTTGGACAAAATCTTCTCCAAAGTTTAGAATAATAATGATAATGACGAATGATAATAATAATAATAATAAATGACTGATTATCCAGGTGTTGAAAAGCTATTTTGCAAATGGTTATATGACCAAACCTGCAGTTCACAGATGGTCACTTGTGAATCTATCCCCATAGACTCCCCTTTAGAAATTACTACGGGGGGGGGGGATTTTTCTTATAACTCATTTATCTTTATTCTATTGAGGTTTAAAATTGTGCATGATTAAGGGGCGTGGCCTCTTCAGTGACACCAGGGTCGACCAAAATTATTGTTTTCCTAATTTGCTTGTGTTTCATTTATTTGCATGTTCCCCGAGCATATCTAAGCATCCATAAAAAAAATAAAGGCAAATATCTATTCTGAATATTGTCATGCATCCTATGCCTTAGTTTTAAGCGAGTGGAGTGTCACCATCTGGACTTCAACCCCCAGACCTTTTGAGGATATGAGAGTAAAGGCCTCAGCTTAACCCCTATATGAGTGAAGGCCAGGCTCCTCGTCCAGGGGGCCATTAGACTGGTTGAGTGGGTGGAGCCTCGGAGCAGATGGTTGTGGGTAAAGTGAGGGACGGAGTGATCCTTGAATTCAGTGACCTCTCTGTCTCTCCCCATAACAGATGATTTGAGGGGGATGATTTGAGATTTCCTTCAGAGCCATACCTTGGTCTCAAAGTGACACATTTATTGCCTGCTATCCCAGAGAGGAGGCCAGAGCAGAGAACAATGTGCGTGTGTGTGTATGTGTGTGTGTGAGAGTGTGTGTGTGTGTGTCTGTGCGTGCGTGCATGCGTGTGTGCGTACACAAAGAGAGACGAACAACAGCTCCAGGAAAGAAAACGATACATTTCTCATCACAGACTTTTCAAACCTCATCTAAAGACAGATATGATGTTTTGATGCTTCATATTTTGCTAATTTTTTAGGATGAGAAGTTAAACCTATTTAATAATGTGCAGTTCCCCTGAACACAGCCCCCCTATGCTCATATAGGCCAATTTGAATATCATTTAAGTGACGTGTTCAGTCTCTAAAACATTTAAATGTCTTACCCTGAAAAACTTCATATCACCAGATTACATAGGTGAAAGACATAGACATCAATGAAATTAAATATAAAATCATATGTGCATGGCAACCAGTGATGGGCATGTAACTAGTAATAGTTACTTCACCCAGAAGGTAACTAATTTAGCTATTGAGTTACAACATCATAAAAGTAACTTACCAGGGAAAGTAAATATTATTTTAATATGTCAAAGAATTTGGCCCCGCCCCCTTAAATGGAACTTTAATTCAACCGTTTGTTTATTTTTTTATAATCAAAGTGAATATTAAATATGTTAGTGTTGGTGTGTGAGCACCCACTCACCTTGGCCTCTGCTTGGCTTATCATGAAATGGTAGCCAACCAGCATCTCTTATACTGTTAACTCCGCCCCCATATCAAAGGAAAAGAAACACATAGAAGCAGCTTCTGTGACTGAGAGCTGGTCTGGTCTGGTGTAAATAGCTTCCATGCGCTCTATTAAAGTTTTATCATCAGTAACGTTGTCTATCTGAAACACCATTATTCCCATCATAGATTGCTTGCAACACAAAGTGCGCCCCCTGCTGTGCTATATTCTAAATGTGATGAATAATTCGCTTAGGAGGAGGGAGATCTGCTCTGATGTTTAAACATCAGGCCTCACCACCGGGAAACGCCTGCTTAAGTTCAAGTTATGATCAGACTCTGTGGCAAGAGGATAAAGATGCAGCTTTGGTGTCGAGCTGCAATCCAAGTGTGTGTGTGTGTGTGTGTGTGGGCAGCCACACATGCATTAGCTCCAGGGAGTTATGGTTCCACGCTGAAAGGAGACAGCATAATAATGGCATGAGAGTGGTATTTATCACATGAAATAACTGTTCCTCTCCCCAACACTAGAGCCAGACCTTATCCCTCCAAGCCATCTGCAGGAGAGGGAGCACCAGGCGCCGGGAGACCATAAAATCCAATGTTCATCTGAGCATGTAATATAATACCATTGTAAAGATTACACCATGTTGGCCCGGGCTCCTGCAGGAAGCTACTGCGCATGCACGAACCGGGGCACTTATTCAGCCACCGCTCCTCTTAAAGGAAGCTCGGCAAACATTATCTACACTTCAGGAAGTCATTATCTTTAAAGGTGTAGATCCATGTTTCATCTTAAAGGGGAAATCGATATGTTCCCATCGAGGGGCTGCAGGCTCTAATGGAGCTGTAGATCCCGTTTACACCTCAGCTTTGCTACTGTCTAACTTTTACTTCTGGAAACTAAGTGGAACACACGTAAATAAACACCATCCCTCCCATTACATCCCCTAGTTTGTGTGCACAACCCTGTATTCATATCACCCCTCAGAGATTGGTTGTCATGGAAACATTTTGCAGTCTATGAATCGTGCCGAGTTACTGTACGCTGACCTTCAGAGTTGATAATGGCGGGCAGCACGACCCACTATACGTTTCAGTATGACTTCATCGGAAAAGCCTCCATAAACAAAGGCTCACGTATACGAGTTTGAAGCCTTGGTTGGAAGTGCCGGTGAAGTAATAGAAATAAAGGATGACAAGGTTAACGGAGCCTGCGCGGCCGATAGAGAACCATAACGTCCACCATCACAGGGTTCAAAGACAAAAGCTCATAGCCTGCCTGAGGGAGTTCTGGCTACAGGCGCCCAAAATATATTTTATTTGAAACAAGATACTGGTGTTTACTTGTAACTTCATCTGCAGGTAATATTGCACAATGCTGCAATGATTATATCTGAATAAATTAGTGTAAGAAATTAACTTCAGGATAATTTGAATAAGTAGAAATACAGTCATAACCCAATGTTTGGCTATAGTCATGACTTACTCTGATACATGTGTCTATATTTGCAATATGCAAAATAGAAAAACAGAGATTTTTTTTTTTGGGATACAAGAATGTAACTTTGAAATGACCATCAGAGGATATAAGTAATTATATTTTATAATTTATCTGCACATAGTGAAGGAGTGAGCAAAAAGCAAATTATAGGGACAAAGGCAACAGACATAACAGGTACCAACTCTCTGGTCATATCACTCTCTAGTAGATACATAGAATTAATGAGAATGCAAAAAATGACTGAACTAAATTCCATTGTGTATAAAATGCTAAAAAAAAAATGGCACTATGATCCGAAATGGCTGACTTGCTGTTTGGTTTAGACAAACGCTCCAGAGGATTATTTTCTTGTCTCAGGGCGATACATATGTGTACCAAATCTCATGCATGTCCATATTACGCATGACTTTGAGGAGCCAATAGGCCCCGCCCACTTGAATTGACTTTAGAATACTAACATTCCAAAATCTGTGAGTTTTAGAATATGTTCCAAAACGCAAAAAAGCAATTTCAATAGGGCCTTCGCACTACTTGGTGCTCAGGCCCTAATCAAATACATCGTCTAAGTGCCATAATTTAAAAACATTCATTTATCTGTTCATTTCAAATGCAAAAAAACAGAGAGAGAATCTAAAACCAGAGCCACGGCGTCAGTAACAAAGCGTTATTAGAAAGAACGACATTAACGTGGCAGGGCGACACTTTCTATTCAGTGTGGGCAGAAATAAAGCTCGGAGCGTAGGAGACAATTTGCATTCAGGAATGAGCAGCTATCAGGGAAGCCATCTCGGCCTCCTCTCCCTAATTGGTCTCATTGTCATTTCTCCTCTCAATCACTGAGATGCCACATACATTACAGGCAGGCCACGGACCCTGCTGCGAGTGCAAACAGTGATGGGTATCAGTATTGACATTAGTCTAAAGGGATCAGTTAGCCTTCTCTTTACCCCGCAGGCCCGGCAATTCCCTATTTATACAGGAACAGCCTGCAAATGGGCTTCTCTCCCCTTGGTGCTCCTATACTCTCTGGTGATCTCTAAGAAAAATACAAGGAGCGCTGCTAGTGCCTAATGCCCCATAACATTCTGACATCACCTTTCCACAGGAGAGGAGGACACACTCAATTTGATGGGCTAATTGTGTGTGGCATATTTAATCAATGTCTGCTGAACGACAAACTCCCACGTGCACGCTCCCAGTGTCAGGTGAAAGCTGTTGGAAGTAATGTGGGGGGGGGGGGGGGGTGGGGTATAATTGAAGGGGGTTGGGTATAATTGAATCTATTTATTTATCTTTTATCAAGTGATTTAGTTATTGCCGGCAGATATGTGTCAAAGGGGAAATGGATGCCCTAACGGCAAGATCAGCAAAGGGTTTACCTTCAATGCAAAATACAAGAAGATTCACTCGTGGTTGTAACTCCTCCTACTTCCTGGTTCAGCTGTGGCAAAAGAGGCGGAGAACAAGTAGAGCCGGGGTGGGGCCCAGGTTGTTGCAGCATCCACAGAAGGTGCCCGGGTCGGCCCAGGTGTCACTCAAGAGGCCACGCCCATTCGTTCTGCACAATTTCAAATCTCGATAGAATAAAGATAAGCGAGTTGGAAAAAAGTCCATGTTGAACTCTTGAACATGAGAGTCTATGGGGATTGACTCGCTTCTGTATGTGAAAGGCAAAGAGGTGGAGCACAGGTGGAGGTGTCAAACAGAATGCAATTATGCAGTTACGTTTCTCATCTTAGAACTTTGACAGTTAAAGTTACAGTGGGCGGGGCTTGCGCACCAACAACACCAGTAGGAGAAGGTGTGTAACCAACATCCAAAGCAAATTGTTGCTTCCAAAGATTTAATTAATTGTGTGGGAAAACACAGATTAAAGTACAAAAAAATAACTAGGCATTTGTGGCTCTTTGTTGTGTTCCTAATAAACTGTATTATTTAAAACGCACCCTCTGGGCATTTGAACAATGGTGGAACTACGGTGGACTATGTTTTTCATGTCTGCTTTGTTTGTTTGTATTTGCACGACAGACACAGTCAATCGTGCCAGGGGCTTTTTTCGCTGATTTGTGTTTGACGGATTCGGCATGTGATGAAAAACACACATGTAAACAATGCATTATGCATTTCTACAAATCACATTTAAATGTTTCATGCAAGCAGAAAGATGTTTATTACACCTTGGGGATACTCCTGGTGTGTTTTTAATGACAAATGATGTTAACTTTTGTTCATAGAAACCTCCAAGGGGCAAATTGAAGCATCATTAATTGCACATATTTATTCAGTTTTACAAATCTAAACCTTGTAACTTCAGTTGACGCAAAAGAGGACAAAGGACGACATGTGTTGTTATTGTGTGTATTCTTGATGAAAATGCATAATTTACCAGATAAATGTTGATATTAAAGTGTAACCAGGGGCAGGTCTTATGCAACCATGGGCCATGTAATGTTAATGCAGACAGTTTTGCTGTTATGAATTATTCTTTCCTTTTTAAGTGTCAAAAACAGATGGTTCAAACCACTAAGCCATAACATTCAACAGCAGAGTGTACAGGATATATTGATTCATTGAACTTTAAAAAGGTGCAGTGTGTAGGATTCCAGTCACTGTTGCCACTTCAAAAACTATTACAAAATATTACATACGGACATTTAAATGGTTGTATAATCACATAAATGTATGCATTATCCTTAAATAAGCCCATTACTGTATATTTACATGAGGAGCGGGTCCTCTCTACGGGGGACGCCATGTTTTTACAGTAGCCCAGAGTGGACGTACTTCACATATTTTGATCTTTAACAACAACTGAAGTCTAGCATAGGTTCTCCTTCATGTTCAAATCTACACACTGCACCTCTACGTTATCATTAAAACTCAAAATATGGTAGTTTGTCCAGGGCAACTGTAAAAGCAGATTGGTAGAAAGTTTATTATAAAGCACTCATTCTAGGATAATGAAAACAGAACTTTGTACATCCAGATGACTATAAAAAAATCAATATCACTATTTCACATCTCATTTTCTACCTATATAAATAAGATGAGCTGGTATAGAAAGTCAATGTACAGAAAAACTGCTGATATAATTGTGTTGGACGTACGAGGTAAAAATGACAAATAGGCTGGTGCTAAATGTTTAGATTCAGCGATCATCGCATTAGCGAGGTCCCACAGTGGATTGGATTTCCATTGCTCAGCAAACAGATCAATTTTAAACGTCTCCTCACTTAGTCTTTGGCTCCATTATGGGGGGGGGGGGGGGGGGGAAAAAAAAGATGCAATCATTGTCCACAGTGTGCGCTGCTGCTGCACACCCATACCAGCGGAGGATGCATGTATCTGCACTAAAGCAGACAAACAACATTCGAATGAGTCTGACGAGCACGAAGTAGGTAAGCAGTTGCTCACAGTTGTTGAACTTCACCGACAAATGACTCGACACCCGTTTTAAATTCCACTGATTGGCAGAAATGTCTGCGAGCGGTCCCAAATGAAGAGTGACAGAAGAGATGGAACGTTGCAAAGGAAGATTAATTCCACGCTCCCTCTTCAAGGTCCTCATAAAATCTCAACTTATTAATGAGTCACGTTTTCTTTGCCGCACTGTGCAGGAGGCAAATTAAGAAGTCACATAAATCACACCTTACTTAAGTAACTAGAAGTTTAATGTCATTTTCACTCACATGCGTAAACTGTAAACAGTGTTTGGACCCCAGCAGAGAAAAGTGAATGCTACAACAACAGCTGCAGGAACCGTTCGACTCCGGCCCAGCGACCGAGTCACGGAGGATTAAAGAAGTGACTTAAAAGTTGAAATATTTGAGCAGAAAACACAATCCTGGAGATATTGGGAGAGGTGGCGCCGTTTCTGTGTATTTAATTCATACAGAGGACCATCTCTTGTCAGAAGACATCATTACAAGAGGATTAATGAGAAGGAGTCGGATCACTGGAGGTGAAGTTAGTGAAGTAATTGTTAAGTATTCCTGCACTGCAAGACGTGGATATTATTGTCAATGTATTGGTCTGAGTTCAACCTATAGAATTGCTATGAGCATGTGATGTTGATGGAACATTTTACACGGTTCCTTGCTGGGTCACGGAGGTGGAAAGAACTTGCAGTTCACAAGGTGGTCACTTCAGGCTTGCTCCAAAAGCGAGTCAATCCCCATAGACTCCCATGTTACGATGGTCAACTTCTGGGGTGAATGAAAGCCTGGTACAAACTACAGTTTTTTCTAACCTGTTTATGGTTATTTTATCTAAGAAACTCTGGGCAGCTGGGCCGACCTGATACATTCTGTGGATGCTGTGACAGCACCATAGGCCCAATCCTGGAGGTTGCCGCTTGGTTCAAACAAGAAAAGGCATCGCAGTGTTTCCCCTACCATCCTATTGGGGGGGGGGGGGGGGGGCTGCCCAGGGGGGGGGGTGCTGCGCAGTTCAGCTAGATGATGACGTCACAAAAAAAAACACATGGCTGTCGTGTCGGGCTGCCTCCTCCGCCCCCTCTGCACATGCCCCACCCCAAAGCTGTAAACCGAGGGGAACCACATCAAAACAAACTCCTGCATTCTTCAAAAAAACTACAAAGCACAGGACATATGGTTACATAATAAGTATAGGTAACAATATGCACTTGTAGGAAAATGGATTTACTTGCACTCAAGGCCGAAACACATCAGAGGAATCTAAACTTTCTGATCTGATAGCTACTGGCAGCACCTTCGCTTTTACATTTGTTATTGTGCTTGCTGCGTGCGAGCGGCTGGCGGCCTGTGATCTGAGCTGCAACAATCTCACAGTGTCTCTGCGCAGACAGAGATTACTGACCAGCAGAAATGAAGAGATGCTACTTGACATTCTTTCAAAGCGTGTGAAATGCTGCGCCGCGCAGAGCGGAGCTGGGCGTCTGACTTTGGGAGGACGGATCCCTTTGATGGTTCCGAAGATCAAAGGCAGGAGATTTGCTTCTATCTGCAGTCATTTTAGGCAACCCCCCCCCCCAACACACCCCCACCCTGTAAGCACTCATAACACACACTGGCGTCATGTTAATCTATTTTCTTCTCTCAAACCAAAACAGCATGTTGGTGTTTGTCGGACAATTCCGATCAGTGAAATGCACATCAGTGAACGAGCGGCCGCAGCTCCCAATCGAAGCAGAAACACTACGTTAAAGGTGCAGTGTGTAAGATTTGATGCCATCCAGAAGTGAAGTTGCATATTGTATCCATCACCTCACCCTCACCCTTCTAATCATGCAGAAGAACCTTGGGTAGACTTAAAACTTAAATCAAAAATTAAAACTCAAAAGCTGTTTAGTACGTCCACTCTGGGTTAGAGTGAAAAAAAACATGGTGGCCCCCATAGAGAGGACCCCTCTCTCTACTCTCATAGTAATTAGGTGACTATGAATGAATGAAAATGACAGTATGACATTGTTGAAGTGACAAAAATGACCCAAACCTTACACACTGCACCTTTAATCTATTTTGATTCTCAAACCAAAACGCGTGTTGGTACGTGTCAGAAGATTCTGTTCAGAGAATTGCGCTAACGTGACAGAGCGGCTGCTGTTTCCAGCCAAAGCAGAACAACGTTACGTTTAACACCCTCCATCTTAATCCCGCTCATTCTAATGCAGAGACCGACGCTCGAGACTTGACGACTGAAGTCGCAGGGACAATGGGGGCGGCTTTTCATCACAGTGTGAGTCCCTCTCAGAGAACTGACAGCGGTGGAGATAGACACGGAGTAGCCAGATGTCATTGCACTATCATGCACCGCCATAAAACATTTATGAGCCATTAAGACCGCCGTGCCAGAGGACGCTGCCACTGCTTATGAGGTCTCAGAGGGGGAGAGGGGGAGGGGCAAACGCCAGGTGAATTTCGCCCGAGGAGCAACCTCTGGTGCAGGCGGATGAAGCACAATAGGAAATAAAAAGACTTGCAGTTCATAGGGTGGCCACTGGGGGCTGACTCCAGAAGGGAGCAAATCAACCTCAGAGGTGAATAATGTTAAAGGTCTGGTACAAACTTCAGCTTTGGTCTCAATCAGTCACACGTGTTACTGTGACAACCAGTAACACGGCGGTGAACTATTTTCGAACTCGCTCATTTTTTATTTTATCGACATCCGAAATACGCATAATTCAGGACAAGGTCTCTTGACTGACACCCGAGCCGACCTGTTACGTACCGCGGATGAGGTGACGGCACCACGAGCCGACCCACAGCTCCGTGTGTGTCCCGCCTCTTTGCCCGTTTTTGAATGAACAGGGAACCAGGAGGAGTTAGGATTCGGCAAGATGGCGACAAGGGACCCGCCCACAATTTGCCACAAAACCACTTCCGCTGAAACCAACGGGGGACGTCACGGACGCTACGCCCATCTTTATACACAGTCTATGATTTAGCCCCAGGGCTCTTCTTCTTCTTCATCAGTGAATCAGGGTAAGATTCCACGGTAAGATCAGTCGACGCCCTGCGAGCACACAGCCTCTTCACTGCATCACGTCAGCCGAGAGGCCAGCGTAGATACGGAAGCTAAAGCCCTTTCTCGGAGGGATTCCTTTATAAGAAGGTGATTTTGTTCTCGTGCTGTCTGTTATATTACTTTCAGCATTTCTGCAGCTAAGAACCAGATCTCATTCCGGCATCGTCGGCTGAGAGAAGAGGCTTAAGGGAGATGACAGGCCTCTGTCGGAGCCTCCGTGCCAGGAAAATTAGGGTTACACAATTACACCGGCGTCACCGAAAAGCCCTCTCCGTTATTGGATCCATTTAAGGGGGTTTAAGGCGCCTGTGCGTCTTCGGTGGAGACAGTTAGAGGAGCCTCTGCAAACGGAATTCAGACACCTCTCTCCGTATACATACACGTCTATTTTGCATTTAGAGAGGCCCGGGGAAAAACAGCTATGTATGTTAGTCCAGTCACATTCACTCGCAGATACAATGTGTCACTCTAAATTTGAATAATTACTTCCTTTTCTATTTTTATTTGTTTACTCCAGACACCTCTTTCATGAGCAGGAGACAATGTTGGCAGATATCAAAACATATTGCCAAGTACCAGGTCCTATTTTGGGCCCGATTTGTTGTCAGTGTCAAACAAACACATATAATTGCAAATTGCATTTAAAACTATGAAAACTATGCATTAAAAACTTAACACTATAAGGTTTTTATTCTCTGTCTAAATGATGAGTGATGTCACCCATAGGTTTCTGCAGAGAGATTATGAGGCTCGTAGTGGGCGGTTCACTCGCTGGTCTAACTCCTCTTACTTCCTGGTTCCTCAAAAAAAAGAGGCAGAACGCTCACTCAAGAGGCCACGCCCCTTAAATTATGCACAATTTCAAACCTCAATAGAATAAAATTAAACAAGTTAGAAAAAATTCAACCCGCAGGGAATTTTTTTCACCTTTTACACGTTAAAGGTGCAGTGTGTAAGACTTCAGTCATTTTCATCAGTTTAAAAAATATTACAAAACAATTACCTACTGACATTTTCATGTCTGTAAAAATGTTTTATTTTTTTACACTACCCTTTAATGAGCCCATTAATGTATATCTACATGAGTCCACTCTATGGGGGACTGCCATGATTTTACAGTAGCCAAGAGTGGACGTACTAAACACATTTTGAGTTGAATGGCAACTGAGGTCTACCATAGGTTCTCCTGCATGTTCAGAAGGGTGAGGTGATGGATGCGACTGTAACTTCACCTCTAGATGTCACCAAATCTTACACACTTAACCTTTAAGTAAAGGATGAGCCTTTGAAAGTCAGTGGCTCGGAGGAGGTTCTTCCTCATCCTCTTGGGGGACCAAGCGTTGGAGGTGGGGGGCGGGGGGGGGGGGGGGTATAAAGGGGGTGGTGATGGTGATGGG
>JAFBJT010109268.1:80818-97149 GCA_016785325.1 Chascanopsetta lugubris
GAGGGGGGGGGGGGGGGGGGGAGAGAGAGACAGAGAGAGAGAGAGAGAGAGAGAGAGAGAGAGAGAGAGAGAGCGAGCGAGCTCTCCATAGCCGATGAAATCCATCTCCATAAAAATCCAATCCTCTTACTCTGCAATATGCTCCAAATGGACGGATTGACATAAGGGGTCGCAACCCTGACCGTAACCCAGGCAACCACTCCACTTCCCATCTCCAACCCTCACACCTTCTCTGTTCATATCGCGTTGAGCTCTCGAAGCTCGTCCTTCACAATTCTGCGCTTCCGCTCTTCTCCACCTCACACACCAGGGATGGGGCTTCCTGTAAGATCAGACTAATGGAAGCAAAGAAAATGTTTTAAGAATGCAACATGTAAGATAAAGTGGCATCTAGTGGTGAGGCTAGAGATCGCAACCTTGCACATATCTGGCATGCAGGAAACATTCCACAGTCCTCTTCAGACCCAGTATAGTTTATAGAGGTTCTTTATTCTGGGCTTCAGAAGAAACATGGCAGCCTCTACCGAAGAGGACCTCCTCCTCCTCACGTAGATATAAAGGGCTATTTCTTCAATTATAAAAACCCTCTCATGCTCAGTTTTAATAGACAATCTAGAATAATTATCTGAATACGTTGCCAGAGCCATAAGAGTATGAAAGTTTGTGCAGTGCAGCTATATTGCACCAATGGTCACCACTGAAAAGGATGACAGAACTTCAAAAAGTCAGCCTCACATCATCGTAATAAAAACTAATTATTTTACATTTGTATTGTTTATCAAGGTGAGGTTGCATTTTTTCCCCCACTTTTTTAAGTGAGCTCAAAATGCACCATCATAACAATAGAAGCCAGGTTAACATGTAGAACAGTAATCCTGTGCCTCTAGTGGTAGGACTTGGAAGTATCCGAGCTTAAAACACATGCAAAAAACTAACAAGGGGATTCAAATTTCAAAATGTATGAGACATTTTTGCAATGAGAAAAACGTATATGTATTTATCAACACAACTATAATATATACTTTTTAATCAAACATGTTGTTTTTAAACATGATGGATTGACTCAAAATGTCCACTACATTGAGCTTATGAAAGGATGTATATTTAAAGGAATAAACTGTTATGGAATTGAGTTGAAGAAATCCGGTTTGTCATTGGTGTTGGGTGTGAGGTGATGTCACCACTTCCTGTTCTAAAAATATAGATCTGAGGCATCGTGGACGACCATGGTCAGTCTCATCCATCCGTGAGGTGTGCGCCTCGCGTACCTCACGGATGGACTCCTCACCACACAGAGATCTGTTCCACTGTGCGTCCACACAGGCTACACAAGCACAACTGTCCAAGACATGCACTGATTGCGTGAAGTTATACAGGCCATCACCTCTGGCCCTTGTTATGGGATTGAGGGTGGAGGGGGTGGGGGGGTGGGGGGGGGGGGGGGGGGGGGGGGGGGGGGGGGGGGCAGGGCTGAGGCAGTGATGCCGAGAGTACTAGGAGGGAAAGATGGAGTGAAAACGACTGAGCAAAGTAGATCTGAGGTCAAAGAACAGAGGCTGAGGAGGTGAGAGCAAAGAGAGCAAGGGAGGAGGGAGAAAAAACAGCCGAGCTGGACAAAAATCAATCCAGAAGTGATTTTTTTTTTTTATTCTGGTTTTCCTCCGAGTCGGATTGGAATGGAGTTTACACTGGTACGCACAGCCTCTAGGAAACAGACGTACGTCTGCATTCCACTGCAACACTGACTAAAGATTTCACCTTCTCCTGCCAACTCCACTTTCATTTGTTCCCAACCGACTGCCAAGACGTGTGAAAGGAGGAATTGAACGCTGACAGTGTTACAGACTGCAGGTCACTGCGCGCTCAACTCGGGCTTTGAATAACTGGTGGCTGTGTTTATTTAACACAATTGCTCCTCTTATTGAAACACAAAGTCAACCCCTGAATAATAATAATAGCAACAGCAACAACAACAACAACAACAACAACAACAACAACAACAACAACAACGATGAATTTAGTTTTCCTTCAGGACTGCACAGACAGATTTACTAACACTAACAGCTATTTCCTGGCTGCACTATGCGCAGTGTGTGGCAGGAATACAAAATATTTTTTGTTTTCCTTGACACGCTTTGTACTGTTCTATTTTAGCCTCTTCAAACACTGGGAGACATCTCGCAATAGAAATGGACCAACCAGACGAGGCTCCCCTGACACTGAGAATTATGCAGCACGTTACTGGAGCAGTGCTTCTAATGCACTCTACAGTGCACACACACACACACACACACACACACACACACACACACACACACACACACACACACACACACACACACACACACACACAGAGACAAATGCATGAACACACTGGCATAGAGAAGTAAAACAAGCTGTGAGTTAAACATGAATGACGGGGTGAACGGTTACAACACTTGACATGAACATGCACAACAAGCTCCTAAAGGGTTGGTAAACAACTGTGCATCACATTACACTGACATCCCCGTGTATGATGTGTCTTCATCTATACATCTATGGCCGAGGTGTCCAAACATTTGACACTGACGGCCACGTACAGACATTACACGCAAGACTGCGCCACAGTTCAAGTTAATCATTGAAGTTGAGAATGGGTTTTCATTCAGGGTTTCGAATGCTTCAAGATATTCTTACAAATGTAATAAATGTAGAAATAAATTAAATTAAATAAAAAAAATTAAAAAATGCAACTATAAGTGATTGTTGCCTTTTATGTGTCACGAGTTGGGGTCAGGTCACAGGTGTGAAATGAACGGGTACTGGTGGGTCCGAATTACAGTTTCAAATTATGACGGGGAGCTGGTGGGGTCTGGCACTGAGCTTTCCGGGTACAGGTTGACAAAATCAGACCAGTGCAGGACTGTCTTCAGAGGTAGCTCCACCTAGTGTTCAACATAAGAAGTACAGTCAAGTGCAAGTTTCATGTATGGGCCATATTCCATTATATTTTAAGAATTTGCTGCGGGCCAGTAAAAAAAATGGACTACGGGCCACAGTTGGCCCACGGGCCCTCGGTTGGACACCCCTGATCTCTACTCTCAGCTACAAGCTCAGAAAGTTAAGCCTCGATACAGAATCCTCCTCCTCCTCCTCCAACTCTTCATCTTCACTCCAGCAGATGTGGGAGCAGCCGGAAGATAACGGGAAACAGATCAGGAAGGTACCAGGACATTTCTGGTTCAGCCATTCAGTGGATATTGAAATGCTATTCGAGGAAGACTTCACCGGGGATGGTGCAGCTCTGTGGTCCATTCAGGAGCTCCAACGATCTCATAACCTTCCCTAAATCAACTCCACTGCCATGGGACCAACACCCTCCCTCTGCTACACTGTCACAAATACAGAGTCAAACAGCCCAGTTATGTAACCAAACAAAGCCCGAAACTTCTCTCAGTGCGATGAACATTTCACTCATCCTCGTGATATTTGGTTCTGGAGGCGGCAGTGAAAATCCAAGGAGCAGTTGGAGATGGTTTTGCGTGACAGATGTCACAGAATCCAATCATACTGGCAGTAAAACGGAAAAAGTTCGGATGTATTTCCGGACAAACTTTTTCAAAAAAAAGTCAGTTGGAGTTGGAGATTCTAACCTTCTGTGGTGCATTTTCGTCAGTGGATTCCTGACAGTATCAGGATTGAAGGGATAGGGGAGGTGGGGAGGGGCTTCCCGCGAATCAGCTCCGAGTCTCTAATGAATGCGAGATAAGACAGGAGCGAGCGACACGCCGACGTTCGCGCGTGAAAAATGACCACGGCGTCTTGTCTTTAAGACGAGCGCCAGCCGCCATAACTCACTGGAATAGGCTCAAGTGCACATCAATCACTCGCCCATCCAATCAAAGACGCACAGATGGCGGGACTCGCCATCAGCAGACTCGTGATTGGGTTAGACGGGGGCACCGCTCCGAGTCTGTTGGTGCATTATCGGCTTCAATCACAGTAATGCACCGCTGACCTCTGGGGGCGTCTGCGCGGACAATTTATCATCACTATCCATTTCGCCGGACCCGCTGACCAACGTGCGCGCTCGCCACGTACGAGGTGGCGGACAGACGGGCAGGCAGACAACATGCATGGACGCGCTCATCTACGCCCCCCAAACAAGTCTATCAGAGAGCGCGTGAAAGAGGGGGAAACAGGATTATGGCGGTGGTTTGCGGGGACCCGCGGCGCCGATACGACGCTCCATCTGGGTCTACAAGTGCGCGAGGAGACGGAGCGGCGGGCGGACAGAGGCTGAGATGAAAAGGAAGATTCTCTTCTCCTTTCATTTCTGTCCCTCCCACTGCTCTTTATCTAACCCTTGACTCAGATGAATCCTGTTATGCTGTGACGTGAACCCGCGGCGGCACAGAGGCAGAGACAGAGAGCGGATGCGGTGGAGGTAGAGTGGAGGAGGGGGGATGTGGACAGGGAGATAAATACACACACACTTAAAGGTGCTCCATGTCCATTTAAACCCATATTCATTGGTTGATATGTAATATATAGCATATGCTTTTTTTTTGTATTTCTAGCTTTGATGAGCTCCACTAGCTCCACTCTGCAGCACTATAGTATCTCTGCAGCCTCACATCGCTGTCCTCGAGGTTAAACAGACAAAGATTGAGACGGACATGGAGGTAAAACTGAAGTAAACATCAGTACATACTTCTACTACTACTACTACTACTAATAATAATAATAATAATATTGATAATAATAATAATAATAATAATAATAATAATAATAAAAATAATGGTATGAAGTAGTACTAACATATTATTAAAAATAGTAGTTATAATGGAAACGTTAGAAGAATATAAGAATAATGATATTAATAATAATCCACAGTTCCTCTCACCTTAACCAAGACTTTAGAAATAACATTTTGCCTTATTACAAGTGCAAGCACGCACACACACACACACACACACACACACACACACACACAGAATGAGAGAGAGATTTTAGCCACTTAGCCAACCACAGTGTTATTAACCCATATTCATCTCCTGTCTCCAAACCGCATCAACAACATCGGCCTCAGGGCAATAATATGCTGTGTAGAAGGTGCCACATTCAGCCTGGTTTGTATGCAGTTACATGACAGCTGTAATTATATTTCCGAGATACGAACCAGAGTGTCTGTGCTGAGAGAGAAAAAAAAATACCTGTCTGTATTTACAGGAAATTAATTTTCAACACGAGTGGAATGTTTGTGTCAAACCTACTTCCATTAAATGAGTGGAAACCACAAGGGCTGTCATTGTTTTGTCAAAGATACTGATACTAACTAATAAATGTTATTTAATCACAATGAGCTTCTCAACTCACATGAGAGAAACATTAATATCAATCTCCTCTCTCGCTTTCATTTTCATCTGTATAAACAGTACTTTTATATTAAAAATACACCGAGATCATCAAACATGTTTTTAGGTCTCCTGTCTGACAGAGGAACTGTCATTTGCATAAAATATTTTCCAACAACAGAATGAAATGACCATGTTGGACTTCATGGGGAAAATAGTCTAATATTCCACACCTATTATTATATGCAAAAAAGTACAGTTGTGAACTGAATTGAAATACTCAATATTTATATATTTATATAGATTAATAAATGAAAATGTCTCTTCTCAATATAACCAACATAAACCATCAAGTCCATCATTTTTTTTACACTTTTACACACAGGCCAGACCGGACTCTCTGGCCGGCCTGTTCCGCCCCGCGGGCCATATGTTTGACACCCCTGCTATGGACCCCAATGCGTAAAATGCGTTCTGTCCTTCTTACAAGATTCAAGATTGATATTGTCATATAAATAAATGACACACTCCAACATTCCAGTTGCTACATTTGGTGGTTTACTTGCATCGAGAAGCGAGCTCGTCAGTGGTTGCACGACTTGCACATCAGCCAACATGACAAACCCGGCCTTACGCATCCTCACTTACGCAACAGCATTTCAGGATGGCGCAGACACATTACTGATAAGCAGCAGCCCACTGTGAAATCATAAAGCAAAATCATTTGCATGCACAATTACACCGAGAGTCGGCACATTCTGTGAGCACCGAGCGAAAGACTCACTGAGAAAGTATCGGATCCTACAATTTGCATGAATCTATGTCTAAATATACCACTTATAAATATATATATATATATATATATATATGCAGATGGTATTTTTCCTCTTATATTTCACACGCTCATTATTTTAGTCAGCCTTCAGGCAGCCAGTGCACACACCGTTTGAGCATGTGACTCCTCGACATTTAAATTCAACGCCAGGTGAGGTGCACATCAAAGAACGCAGTGTTTCACCGCTGCTGCCTCTAACAAGCTTTGGTATATTAAACATCTCACTGCGACGACGCTGATGTGAAGTATGTGCAAATGCACACGGTCCCTGTGTGTCTCTCGACTAAAAGGTCCAGTGTGTAAAGTTTTAGGTGATTACCAGTCGTCTACAGATTCCCCCACATATGAAGGGGAGCGTGATGAGTGGGCTGTAAAAGCCCATTTAACGACTAGTTGTCATTACACACTGCGCACTAAACCTTTAAGTTATGACGGTAAAGTTCAGTGAAATGAGCATTATAAAATGCACAATTCCCATGATTATAGGTTTGCGGTGTACTGTGAAACTGTTTAAGCCCTCACTTGCACACGGCGGGGAGCACATTTATGCAAGTTAAAGGGGGAGAGTCATTTATCTGCGGACTTGATGGAAGAACATTTTGTCCACGCATGTGCACACGGTCATGCGCGTGCACGTGTGCCCTCCCCCACCCCCCCTTGTCAAGTCCATTCAACAGTCTCTGGAGCGCCGAGGAGGCATCTGAGGAAATCAGAAGCAGGAAGGAGTAGTCAGTGGAGTCGAGGAGCGTCATCCAGGCCCTGTTCCATTTAGATTGATTCACCCCGAGCGAAGGCTCTGCAATTATTGCCTGAGCAATCTCTTCAAGTCAAGAGCCCAAAATTAGAGCAGAATCACACTTCTCCTCCTCACCCTCCCCCCCCCTCCCCCTCCTCCATCTCCTCTTCTTCTGCTCCTGCAGCTATGGACCGTCTCAGCAGTGAAGTGGATAGGCAGCCTGCACAGCACCGAACGGCAAACGGGTAATAAATGCAGCAGAGGCCGCGGAGCTGGTCTCCACTAGAGGGGAAACAACATCTACCCGGGGTATTCTGGGACAGCTAAGACAGATATGTGCGACGGCCACAGCGGCCATTATTCCACACAAAGCTCCGGAGCTGCATGCAACCCCCCCCCCCCCCCCCCCCCCCCCCCCCCCCCCCCCCCGCTACCCTCCCCCCCCCCCCACAAGTCCCTACGTTTATGAAAAACAAAGGCTTTTCATTTCTACAGAGGTCAGACTGCTGTTTCAAGGCTTTTGACTCTGCTGGTTCAATGACTCACACCTGAAATCTTGGATGTCGCACATGTATATGATAATATAGATTATTGGGCTCATTTAAAGGTAATGGGGGGAAAACAGGATTATAAATTCATAAAAATGTCACACGTGCCTGTTTTGTAATCTTTTTAGAAGTGACAAAAATGACCAAAATCTTACACACTGCACCTTTAAAGAAGATATTTCTATACTTGTGGTATGTATTCCATGAGTATGTAGTGTAGTATTTGTCTAGCGAAAAATACGGCTGTATTTTCAGTAGGGGGCGCTCTTTATCACCGAGAGCTCGTCTTGGATGTTCATTCTACTTCCTGATTAAGTTGATGTGGCTGTGAGTTTGATATGACAGTGGGCGAGACACTTCCTGGATCAGCTGGGAGCTGTCGACCAATTACAAGAGACCGGAGCCAACTATAGCCAATCAGAGCAGTCTGGGCTTCAACGAAAGGGAGGGGCAGGAGCTGGAGCAAATGTCGTGGACTGTCAACCTGTCTCCGTTGACGACACTGTGAGTCGATCAACTACATGTACAGACACAGTGTGATGAGGTCAGCGAACCCTGGTCCTATTAGGAATGATTACACCATAGATTATTGTCCTGTTGGTAGATTTACCATTATTAATGAGACAAAATATGTGTCAAAGTCCATTACATCATCTGAGTATGATGTCATTCACGAGCCTCACATCGTGCCCAATGCATTCTCAATATGTCGGCCATGAAATTGTCTTCCCTGGTGATATGAAGAAAAAAAACCTTATTAACTCTGCAATAATGATTTTAACCTTCACGCTTTATCGATTCCTTTAAAAGAAAAAAAAAACTTCTACCTATCTGATATTAATGCTTTCCCAAGGAGACATAACTCCAGAGATGAGACGTGGCCTGAGGTGCAAACCATCTGTGTGCACACATGCATGGACTGATGTTTTATCTTTTCTCTATAAATACTCCTGCATATAAAAATGCAAATTCCCCTGCATGACTCTGCATTTGTGTGTTGCCCGTGTGTGTGTGTGTGTGTGTGTGTGTGTGTGTGTATGTATGTGTGTGTGTGTGTGCGTGTGAGAGAGACTCATAAATCCTGTGAGCCTAACTAGATGTAAGCAGAGGGGCCGGTGTAATCCAATGGATGCCCCTGTAAATAGGATAGACAACTATATAGATCAGCTAGAAGGAGTTATAACTCTAGTTCTAATCAGATAAAAAGAGAGAGAGGCGGAAGGGAGGGGGCAGGGAGAAGGAGGGAGGGGGAAGGAAGAGGGGAAAAGGAAACAGAGGAAGGGAAGTGGAGACCATAAAAAAGAAGTATAAGTCAAAGCTCCTGGAAGTTAAGGAGGATAATGGTCAATTTTGAGAGAGGGGCAGATGTGTGTAAATAATAGAGAATGAAAGAGGGGATGTCGAGAGAGAGAGAGAGAGGGGGAGAGAGAGAGAGAGGGGGGGGAGAGAGAGAACACTTCTGGATGTGTGAAGTGTTCCTATTTCATCCTCCACAGTCTGGCCACTTCAACTAAGAGCTTAATAAAAGAAGCTATTCCTGTTATAGAACAGGTGAGCAAGTACTATAACGTCTATACAGCGATGTGTGTGGGTTAGCTAAAGGTGCAGTGCAAAGGATTTAGGTAATATAGTTTACATTTGACTGTAAGGATTGTTGATTTCCAAACAATGCTGATGAGCCCTCTATATTTCTGGGACAAGAGCGCAGGTTGCATAACCATGTTTCTGTGTGTGTGTATGTATTGTGTGTGAGTTGGGGGGGGGGGGCTGGATGTAGTTGTCTGTGGGTCAGATAAAACAAAAACAAAATTTTTTAAACAAAAAACAATCACTCTACCTCTCATGTTTCTTTCCTGTGTAACCTGATGTGTATTTCAAAATAAAAGACAATTCCCTTAGGAATCAAGATCACTCATTTGTCAGTCAAACCCTCCCAACCGTCACACACACAAACACGCACACGCACACACACACACACACACACACGTATCTGTCAGCGGTGATGGATGTTGCTTGTGCCTCACACTGAAATGGGAATAGACTGTTCTCTCTGTGCGATTCACAGCAATCTGGAGCTGTCAATACACACACACACACACACACACACACACACACACACACACACACACACACACACACACACACACACACACACACACACACACACACACACACCTGTGTGAAGCTGTCATGTCTCTATCAAATAACCTGCCTCACACATCACAGACAGAGAGCAAAGCACCTGGAGAACACACAGGCAGCTGCAACACAAAGTTTGTCTGAGAGGTAAACAACTTGTTTTGGTTTTGCCGGGAAGTTTCATCTCGTATCACTGTGACATTTCCACATCCACAGACACGTCACAGGACACTGCTGTGGCAGAATGATGGTCAGACCCTTAATCCTCCTCTCTCCAATAAATCCCCTCTGTATCTGACCTCGACCTTAGACCCCTCTCCCTCCCCTCTATTATTATTATTATTATTATTATTGTCATTATTATTATTATTATTATTATTGTAGCATCATCTTATTTGAATCATGTCAACAAACACCACAACACAAGACTGTGCACAGTGAGCTGGTCTTGACTTTGCTGGATCTCTGTCTTGGCTGCTGAACAAGAATCGTTGCTTCAGCAGCTTGACAGAGATAATAATGGATGCACTTTGATTTCCTGTATTTCACGCAACTGCTCGAGGATTGTTTTGATCTGCCTTGGCAAAGACGGCGTATCTGGTGGAGCGTTCCCAAATACGGCAAAATGAAGCTGCAGCAACAACATTAACCTGGCGTGAGACTCCTCTCGATAATCCACCGAGGGGATGAAGCTCTATTGACAGAGCTAAAGGAGTTCAGAGAGCGTGTGTTTATTCAGAGAGGTCTGGATGGTAAAGAGTTATTAGGGATATACTTATAAATAAAATTAAAAAAAAAAAGATAAAACAGTTTAATCTAAGTCTGAAATAACCATTTTGACGACTTTGCACTTTGGCTAAAATGGGATCATCTCATTGGCCGTGAATTGTGCTGCTGGATGTGCTTTCTTCTTCAGGGTCATGGCTGGATTTAGCCAAACTGCTTCAGTTAAGTGGGATTATAGGATGAATTTCAGAAATGCTGACTCATCAAAGAAAACATCTTACTGCTCGTCATCTGACACGCAGGCTCAAATGCACGCCACTCCAGTAACTTCTGTGTTATCCTTGGGAATGTCGGTCAACATGAGGTGTGAAGGATGTGCAGTCTAGATGTTTAAAGGGGCCCACGTGTCCATTATAGGATCATAAATACAAGTCATTAAATCATATAAACTCTACCCTTAATCGTGGAACGATATTAGATTGACACGATACGATAATGACATTTAAATCTTCTCTATCTAGAATCTAATTCCTGTGAGAGCCGGTGGCTCCATGCTCCGCCCCCTCTCCTCGACCACAGTGGCTGGGCTGTTGCGAACCCGGCGTGGCCGGCGACGCTCGAGATGTGAAATTGAAAAGCCAGTCGGCTGTTTAAATATCCCATTTATTGTCGCTCGCTAATGAAAACAATCAGTCAGTGTTAAATTTGAATTGCGTTTTTTAAAAATACATAAACCACGAGAGCCTGACAAATGTGTGATGAAGACGGATCCAGCGCTCTGCTCATTACGGGAGCTCCACAATCAGCCTGCACCCCCCGCCCCCTCACCCGGACCCTCCTCTCTCCACCACAGTGCTGTCCAATCAGAACCAACACAATTCTACTGTACGTTCACATCTTCATCCTCTGTCCTCCCTTGAGTCTCATTATTATTACATTTTCCAACCACGAATGAAGAAGTTCCATTTAAACAACACTAGCTGCACTGCCTGTGGCTTTAAACACTATAAAAAAAAAAACATTACGGCCACGTCCCATAAACATCTTCAATTGAATAGGTGTTTAGCGGGAATAGCAGGATTCCTCGGTGCATGTAAACACAGCGGCGTCGGCGCGCTGTGGGGGCGGCGAGACTTGGAGAGGCACATGTAAAATGAAACATTAAACTGACACCGTCGTAAAACACATCATGAATCACTGATAATTACTCGTAAAACAAGTATTTTGGACACTGAAATTTACTGTGGCGTAAGCGTATAAAAGTCTCCTTTCATGGCGGTCAACCATGTGATGAAATTTAAAGCAGGCAACTCGACCTTCCACTGTGCATTGACGCTTTGCTGCCAATGCTCATATCACTCTGATGAAGACGCAGGGCTGCCTCTGCAAAACACCTTAAAATGGCTGAGTCACTGTTGACCTCGATTTGACTTGATGAATCCCGTGGGTGGCGACAAAGGCGTGGGGCTTCATGGACATTTCATTCGAGTTTTAGAGAAATACCGGAAACCTCAGTATGTCCATTGTTCGAATATTTTTAGAGGTGAAAAAAAAATGCCCAAAATATCACACACTGCCCCTTTAATAAGGTAATTCACTGCGCCTCTGCAGCTCGCACTGCATCATCAGCCTCATACTGAGTCATGTACCGACCGCTGGACACCCGATCAATAGCTGTGGTCAGATAGAGGTTGCAGGGGTCGTCGGCCTTCGGGAACCGTGCCCATGTTCAAAAAGACAGAGTGGATCTGACGGTAGAGAGGTTACACAAACAAGGCTCTCTCTACGACACGATTAAAGGTGCAGTGTGTGATATTTTATTAATCAATGAGATGGTTTTATGAGTATATAATCACCTTAATGTAGAAATCAATGTTTTCCACAACTCTTACAGGAGCCCTTCTTATTTACACTGGGTTCAGGTCCTCTCTATGGAGGGGCGCTATGTTGCACCACAGTAGCCCAGAATGGACAAACTAAACACCTTTTGCATAAGGCGAAATGAAGGCTGCAGTGCGTGTAAGATTTGGCGACCTCTAGAGGTGAAGTTGCATGTTGTATCCATCACCTCACCCTCACCCTTCTGATCATGCAGGAGAACCTGTGGTCGACTTCAGTTGTCATGACAACTCTAAGGATGCTTAGTACGTCCACTCTGGTCTACAGTAAAAACACGGCGGCCCCCGTAGAGAGGACCCCCTCTTCAAGTAAATATATATTAATGGGCTCATTTAAGGGCAATGGAAAAAAAATAAAACATTTAGGTGATTATAAATTCATGAAAATGATAGCATGTAATTGTTTTGGAACATTTTTAGAAATCTCAGACACTGCACTTTAACCCCATTAAATCAGACCTCCCCCCATGTGACATGTCCGCTAAATTATAATTACTTTGCTATTTTCTTTTTCTCTCTCTCTCTCTCGCTCGCTCTCCCTCGCCCCAAACCTGTTTCCCCTCTCATTGTCTCTCGCTCTCCGAACCACTGATATCAGAGAAGCAATCCATATCCCGGATCAAGCTGCTAAATCAATTCCCTTCGAGCCAGGCCGACCGCAATCACTTGAGTGTGATTGCAGGTCTCACAGCGAGACCGCACAATGCCAAAACACCTTGCAACGCTCACCCACTGTCACCGCCGTCCACAGGGCCCCCCACGCGCCCCCACGCCCCCACGCCCCCGCGAGCCGCTGCTGTGTGCCTGGTGCTTTCGCCGCCCTTTAAAATCCACATGCATAATGCATGACGTCTACTAATAAGAGATCTGTACTTTTGGCTTCATTTTTTTCATCTTATATTTGGACAGTGTCAAATAATAGTATCACAGTTGAAGCTAATCCCCCCCCCCCCCCCCCCCCCCCCCCCCCCCCCCCCCCCCAAAATTCAAATTCGGGGCCCACTGCGTGTGTGAAGTGTGGAAATACACGCCACAGCTGAGCGGATTTAATTACCAGTGTACTGAGACTTGATTGTTCCACTTGGAGAACAGCATTCGCTCATCACAACAGTCTGGTTCCGACCCATTTGTCAGAGTGGGTTGAGAGCATGACTCAGCCTTTTTGCCTGAGGACTTATAACAAAGTGTGAATCGCTAAAAAAAATAATAAAACAGCTCTGTAGCCCTGAGGGATGAAGCTGGATATACGTTTTTACTCAAAAGTAATCGCTCGACTAAATAAGCATGCAGACATCAGCGTCTGCCTTTACGTATGATGTCATCTGTAGCAGCGGACGTGAGGTCCTTCACTGTCGTCATAGCAACATGGGGTTGTCCATAAAACCATGTTTAATGAGTGATTCATGAAGGCAAAGTGGCACAAACAGTAAATGCTGCAGACGCAAAGGTGCCCTTCATCATTAATAAGACATAATCTAACATATGCTGAGTCATGATGAGGGATGTGCAGTGACATACAAGCAGAGCAATGAAGACATGAATCATTGGCTGGTCACTGTCCAAACTGAGAACTGCCTGTTTATGTGAAAACAAAATGAGGATCTTCCAACTCTTCATCTTCCTCCTCTTCATCACTCTTGATTTAAAACAGCTTTATCAATTCATGTTAAACAAATAAAATGGAGGGTGCCTCGGATGTGTGTGTGTGTGTGTGTGTGTGTGTGTGTGTGTGTGTGTGTGTGTGTGTGTGTTATTGAGTTGGCAAGTTGGTTATCTTCCACCAACACTCCGTCTGTGTGAGAACCTCACGATGTGAGTCACTTATTAAAGAACAGCAGCGGGTGCTGATAAAGAGAATGGGATTGCTGTGATTAATACATGTGTCACTTGTAATGTCTTCAACAGAATAAATCATGGTGTTTCACACACACACACACAAACACACACACACATGCACACACACACACACACACATACACACGTCTTTCTCATCAAACATACATTTATTTTCAAAAGGATTCTGTGTCATTTGTTGCAAACAGACCTTATCGCTGCTCCTAAAGCTAAGGTCACCCCTCACTGAGGCGCCCTCGCAAGCTTTTTTGCCGTCTGAGACACAAACCTCAAGTCTGAGCGATGTCTCAAAACACACACACACACACACACACACACACACACACACACACACACACACACACACACACACACACACACACACACACACACACACACACACACTGCATTCTGTCACCCTTGGTGATTAGTCACAGTTTGGTTGCCTGAGGGTCTCCTCAAGAAACCAGTTGCCATACGTTAGTTAGTTCCAAAGAGACACCCTGCTTCACTCTCTAATGTGTGTGTGTGTGTGTGTGTGTGTGTGTGTGTGTGTGTGTGTGTGTGTGTGTGTGTGTGTGTGTGTGAATTTTGTTCCCTTTTTAGACCTGCAGCTTTAGCGCTGACTCGCCCCTCAGGACCGGCGGCCCTCATGGGGGGGACCACAGTTCAAAGATGTGATGTCTGAGGTCCTTGTCATGTGACCTGCCACATGCTAGTTAGAGTGAGAGGTATGAATGAGTCATGGTTAAGATAAGGGGTAAGGTTTTGGTTGGGCTGTCTCCGACATACATGGGGTCAAAGTTCAAATAGCTCTATGTAAACCTGTGTGTGTGTGTGTGTGTGTGTGTGTGTGTGTGTGTGATGTATCTGAGCGTGTGAGCTACAAGAGTGCCCCGGGTGTGTGTCTTCAAACAGAGGAAAGGAGATGCTGAGGAAAGGCAACGCTTGTGCACTCACACAGGACATTACACACACACATCAACTTTTCGTCCTTGTTGGAAAAGGTAACAGTATATTGATTGCTCTTGCGAGGCGGGACTATTCCAGGAGGCTCCAGGAGGCCGCCGCCGCCGCGCCACCGCCGCGCCACCGCCGCCGCCCTGTGCGCAGCAAGAGATGTGACAGTCAAGCTATGAATAAGTGTGTGTGTGCGACAGTGGGACAGACCCCTGGCTGAGGCTCTGTTTTGGCCCTAAGGCACAACAGATGTTGCTCTACTGCACTCATATACACACACACACACACACACACGCGGACACACGGACACACAGGCACACACACAGACTGTGACATAATTCAAAATGGATTCATTTATATGAACACATTTGTGAATAGAGGGCAGCCTCTGTACCTCTGCGCTGTTGAAAGGCCACTGAAACAACACGTCAATCATGACGCAATGCTGAGCGATCGATTTGAGTGGCATCACTGTAATGGTAATGATAGTTATTATACACATGCACATAGTAGGGGTCTCCATCAGTGGCTAATGTGTGTTTTTCATCAGAAGACACAGGGGCCTGCTGACCTCGCTCCAGGATTCCGTCTCGGCGAAAGAAAAACAATGAGTTTTCTAACGTGAATGATTTGGACGGAGAGATGTGGGCATGGATGTTTCAAACTTCGAAAGAATCTGAATGATCAGTGCATTTGAAGGGACATCTGCAGAGCCAACCGAAAAATCTCATCTCTGTCATCGATGCCAATAAGGAAACGGAGACTTGGTTGAGAATTGGCGAGCTGCGTCTCAGGGACAGCCGAGTTAAACCGAAGGGCAACGGTGATACGACTATAATGCCGGAGCTCGGCATTAAACACCGTCTGCAGCGCTGCCGTTACTCAAGGCCGCAGGTTGAAGTAGGTAGAGTTACACAAATGCTTTTGACCTGTGCGCGCGCGCTGCCATCTGCAAATGAAAGCCTCAGGTTCCTCTTAATGTACTTCAAACTGAATTCCCCGAGTGGACAAACACAAAAAGATAGTAATGAACGTTACAAGACTGTGGCCTTGAAGCAGAGGACAGGAAAACAGAGCACTCGACTACAAAGCCTGATTACACAACGGGAGGAAAGGAGGAGAAATGAACAAAAAATCTGAAGTCACGCTGAGGTCATCTGAATATTGATCATTCTCATATTTATACCTCAGTGATGCTGAGTTCTCTCTTATTATCATCAATGCTCATAAAAAAGTTCAATGCGGCACTCTCATGAGGCATCTGATGTGTGTCACTACATAAAAAAAATAAATTAAATTAAGATATATATATATATA
>JAFBJT010109268.1:101806-121632 GCA_016785325.1 Chascanopsetta lugubris
GGGCGCGGGGGGCGGGGGGGGGGGGGGGGGGGGGACGGGACATGACGACAGAGGGCGTGAAGATTACTACTTTACCTTTGGCACCAAGATATTTTCCATAACGCGGGTGAAGATTCTCAAAACATTACAGAGGGACAACCTGTCATTTCATTGAATAAAATAAACCCATGTTTTTTTTTAATACTTTGATATAAATGTGTTGTATGCAGGACTTGTCGTTCAGTGTTTGGCAACAGACCAACGTTGGCCTCTCCTCCCCTGCACAACACCAGCAGTGAGAAAATTGTCTGAGAGAGATAATGCATACAACTGTTAATTACACTGTCACCATGGCAACACTCATAAACCACATATCCACGCACCACAATCTGAGCACCACTGCCTTAGGAGCCTATTATTCCCACCACAATGTGGATGTAATGGAGGAAAGCGGCCACTCGGGGGTGGTAATGTTCCACTGTGATACATTCAGCCCACCCTGCTCTGCTCTGCTCTGACACAGAGCCTCATCAACATGTGCTGCCGAATCTTTCCAGTTCTCACTCAAACCGTTCTACTGTTCCATGTCATTTCAGTGAACTGCAAACAAGCTTATCATCCGATTCGGTCAGAAACATTCAGTCTAATACAGATGGTTGTTAACTGTGTCATATCTGACCTCGCTGCTCACATTTGGAACGCAATCAGCAAGTTTCTCTCTGTTTCCATGTCTGTGACGGCTGCACAATTGGCAGTGCGCTGATGTTTTTCCTCCCGCTCTCTGCTCCTCGTGCTTTCCTCCATGTTGCCTCCAGTTGCTCCTGCAGACGCGCTCCCTCCCCTCGCGCTGTCTTCTCTCACTCATGCCCTCCAATTAGCCCCAGCCCAAACCAGGCCAGCCTGGTTCAAAGAGCCAGGAGCAGCTGCAGGAGATGCCTGGCTGCCTGCACACCCCCCCCCCCCCCCCCCCCCCCCCCCCCCCCACACACACACACACACACTGAGTGACAGCCATATCACCACAGGCACGAGATGAAAGACGGGGGCATGTGATACACAGAGCGAGGAATAAAGGAGAAGAAAGAGGGTTGACGGGGTCAAGTGACGCATTCAACCCGGATTAAAGGAAATAGAGCGCTTTACGTTGTACGACGTTTTCATGCCGAGTGGACGATGGACATGTGTCGAGGCCAGAGGTTGATATTTGACCGTGTCTGTGCATATGAATTATGTAACTGCGTGTATAGATTATGTTGCATGTTGTGTCATATGCATGACTGAGCATACACGGCGTGTGCACACGTATCCTGTGCACAAACATATGTTGTATGGACAATAGATACGCATGTATGCACGCATGCACATGTGTAGACCTATAAGCCTGTAAATGCATGCACAAATTGCCCCATATGTGTGGATGCAATCGTGGCAAATTCATGCAAAGTGGGAAAAATAACCTCCGCGTGCGAGGGGTAAGAACAAACTGCTGTTTTAGTGATGGATCAGAAACCAGCTCCGAGTCGACAGGATGGGAAGTGCAGCCTCGCGATGTTAAATGAGGTAGTAACAAGACGAGCCAGAGGGAAAACAGTGTGGCCCACTCCGCCATTATCAGAAATCGCGGCGGATGCCAGAGCTGCTCTCTGCTCCGCGAGCACGGTTCATCTATCTGAAACCACAGAGGCAGCTCCGCAGCAAACTGCTGACACGCAGAGTACGCCAGAGAACTGATGAATATACAATCTGCTGTTTGAACATGAGAAAACAACAGAAAACGACCAGTGATTGGGGGACAAAGAGCCACCAGGAAAGTTCGACTGGGACAGTGGTCCCGTGGTGGAGGCGTCCAGAGGCTGTTTGGCATCGGGTCTGTGTGGATTGGAAACAGATGATAATTTAGAAAATTCAACTGCTGTTATTGTGTGAGAGATGGAAAAAGAGAGTTTACAGAATTTTTCCCAACACTTTTATGACCGGAGTAAAAAAATGTTGGGGGGGAGGGGGTGGGGTGGGGGGGTCTTACAGACCACAAAGTGAAGTGTTGTTATGTTGCGTCTTCAAAGGATCAATTCACTGAAACAACTAGATTCTGTCTCCACATCAAACACTGGAAATGTATCCATTTGACCCAGACTCCAAATAAAGAACAGTGACCATGACTCCATAAAAGAGAGGCTATCCAAAGTATGCACCCTGATTGGTACCTGATGGCTGACAATAGCCCCGCCTCCTCCATGTTAGTGCAACATGGGCAACACTAAGTTAGCACACCAGAGGCTGCTTGACTGCATAACAACAGATCTGGTGCCATGAAGGGCATTTAGGGGGAGAAAGAACCTACCCCCCCTCTCCCCCCTCCCCCCGCAGACCACACCGACTAATTTTATTTCAGTGTTTACAATCTGCGCCCACTGTACCACAAAAACCTGCCTGCTTGGGAAGATGCAGTCTGCATCTGGATCCAAATGGGAGTGTTTTCATATCAGAGTTGCTTAGGCTTCATCTCTGGATGATGGGGGGGGGGGGGGGGTGGCACAGGGCAGCTCACAGATGACACGACAGATGTCGTCAACCCTCTGGTCAACTTTAAAGGGGGAAGACACCACTTCCTGACAGATGATTCTGTTTTTAACAGTGCATTTTGTGGACCTGTTTATATGCACTGAATGTGTGTGTGAGAGGAGACTGACACAGTGGGGACAATGTTTTGTGGAAGTAACAGCTTGGGGTGGTGGTGGTGGGGGGGGGGGTGAAGTTTGCAGCTGTGAGCAAGATGATACTCATTCAGGACACACACACACTGGCCAATGGACTCCCATTTCTGCAAAGGTTTACATTAACGTGTGTGTATATACATAAACACACACACAGACACATACACACACACACACACACACTCTATGAGCAGCTGTGGTGACATGAGCAGACGATGAGGGGGTATGTCAAACAGTGGGGTGCGCACACACACTTACACACACCCACACACTCACACACACACACACACATCATCCCCCTCCCACTTAGCGAAGGTTCAAATGGACAACTGTGGAGCGTAGCAACATGAAGCAGCCGTCACTGAGCTATGCAGTCACATAATTACTGAATAACTGCGTGCGTGCGTGCGTGTGTGTGTGTGTGTGTGTTTACACTTGGTGCACATGAGTGTTTTGTGTGCTTTCATCTCGGTGTGTACATCACAATGCCCTTATCGAGGCGCCTCCACGTCCACACTGGCTGCAGCGTGTCCTCCTCGACCCCTCGGAGCACACGAGGACACGGCCGCTCATCACAGCTGAATCGAGCTGATTACGGAGTGGACCGAGGAGAGCCAATCAGAGCCCAATCACCGACGCAGCAGCGGGAGAAATGTGGGTCATGTCAGCTCGCTTTTGGTCAAGTGAAAGTGAAGGGAGCGTGGCGTCAGCGGAGCAGACGGCTTCTCTTCACTCTCGGATCCTCGGCCGTGGTGGTCGCACCGAAGGTCTCTTTATGTTTTCAAGGATCTTTGGGAATCCTCCAGGAACGTGTTTTACGTGAAGTGCGCTCACGTGTGGTCGCACGCATGATGGATCCCGCTGAAAAACGAGTCCGACTGGAGTTCCATCCCCGTGTTTAACCGGAGTAAACATGTTCCAGATGATGTAGAAGAGCCGCTCTCCACGATATTAAACTCTAATCAAACCCAGACCTCTGATGAGGAGGCTCATCCAAATTCCAATTCGGCAGAAAAGTAGTTTTGTTTGTGATACTGAAACGCGATAAACTAGGACACGGAGATTCTGCCAGCGACAGACGATCTTCAGATCATAACACGACACCGATCAATACGCCTCCAATCACCATTTGTCCTCTCTTAAAGGTGCAGTGTGTACGATTTGGTCCTCTCACCCTTAACCTATGGCAGCCCTCGGTTGTCATTAAAGCTGAATAGATGTTTAAATGCGTCCACTCTGGTGCTACGGTAGAAACATGGCGGACCCCAGAGGGAGGACCCGCCCATGATGTAAATACATATTAAAGGGCTCGTTTTAGGTGATTATACATTGGTAAAAATGTCAATCTATTATTCTTTTGTACTCCTATTGCTACACGCTGCACCTTTAATGATATGCTATCTTTACATCATGATCATTGCTTCGCCGCCTCCCCACCTACTGCGAGAGCTTTACAATGCAGTGTCTTTGTGAAACCCGACTCCTCAAGTGATACTTGAGGGCCGGTGAGAAGAGAATGAGTTCCACATGTGGTCGAGAGAGAGAGAGAGAGAGAGTGAGAGAGAGAGAGAGAGAGAGAGAGAGAGACTCTTAAAAGACCTGCAGAAAGACAATAGGTCAGGGGGAGAGATTTCCCCGAAGGCCTGATTCATCTCTATAAACTGTGGGAAAGAAAGTGGTGGGATGAAAAGGACGGGAAAAGGGGGGGGGGGGGGGGGGGGGGGGGGGGGGGGGGGGGGGGGGGGTTGAGGGTCTTTGATGCGTTATCTCACCAGTGGCCTGTGGGAGGTATGAAGTATATGCAGCAGTGGACCCTGGTGTCTGTGATCCTCTTCTTCCTGTTGATGGTGATCTCCTCCTCCAGGTAGGCTTCATACTGGTCGTTGATGAACCTCATGATGGGCTGCCAGCTGAGGGGGGGGAACAGGGGGTCGATATGTGGTGCAGCGTGTGGGATTTGGTGACACCCAGTGGTGAAGCCGGAATTGAGATGCAGTGAATGGAACCGAGCTCACCAGTTTTCATTGTTGATCTGATCTCCGAAACCCGGAGTGTCGATCACTGTCAGCTTCATCCTCACTCCCTTCTCTTCGATGTCTGCACAAAGGAGACATTGTTAGAATTTTACATGGACAGAAAGCGAGGGAGGGGGAGAGAGAGAGGGAGGGGGAGAGAGAGACTGAACATGAGTGGACTGACCATGACTGATGGACTTGATCTCGATGGTCTTGGGGATCCTCTCCTCTTGGCTGGACTGGAAAGACTTACGGCTCACCTTGGATTTGAACAGTGTGTTCATCAGAGTGGATTTCCCCAGGCCACTTTGCCCTGTGCAGAAAACACACACACACACACACACACACACACACACTGGAGTTAGAGAGACTGTAACACTGCCTGTTGGTTTCAACTTGAGAAAGTCACATAATCAAAGTTATTTACAGCCAAAAAGGCCTCAGCCCATTCAAACCCAAGTCTCTGTTAGAGTGAGTGAGTGAGTGAGTGAGTGAGTGAGTGAGTGAGTGAGATCGTAACCCAGTAGGGCCAAAAGGTCGGCTGCAGGGTCAGACAAGCAAGCTGTGAAGGCCAAGAGGACAGATGTACTGTATAGACCACACACACACACACACACACTCTCTCTCTCTCTCTCTCTCTCTCTCTCTCTCTCTCTCTAACAGTATGCATTAGTTAGTAATAGTCAAAGTAAAGTTAATATTACCTTTAGTGTTTAGTGAATATTTGTGCACACTGTATACATACTCATATATACATCAAATATATCCATGCATATTTCTCTGCAGAGAAAATCTAAATAAAAGATATCCAGCATTTACAGCGCATTCATCCACCCACCGAGGAGCTCTTCACCTCTGCCTGTCAGAGCTGTCAATCACTTCTTACTGACTGAAAGAGCAGGTGCTTGTACACAGCTTTGGGACAAGTCAACAGAGCGATTTCTCTCTGTGACGTGTGTCGCATCTTTGGCTCTGACATGACAAACACACGCTGTGCCTCACAGCACATGTACGTCAGCATGGTTTAAAGTTGTTACACACCAGGTGCAGCTTGTTTTCTCAGATCCGACTCTACTTTTGAAACACGTCGTTGTTTGTGTTTTACATTTCAGCCCCAGCACCACACAATGGCCCCTCCCACTGTTCACAGCCCCGGTGGGCATCTACGTGTGGAGTGTTGCCAAGCAACCGGGACCAACCAGGGGTGCAGGGCGGCTCTTCCCAACTGCTCTCTCTCTCTCTCCTTGTCAGATGACTCTGCATTTACTCACACGCCCCCCCCCCCTCCTCTCTCTCTCTCTCTCACACACTCTGAAACACTCCTGCTGCCCTCCCCGCATGGTGCGCACCAAAAGGTCGGTGGTCCGAGGGCTGGGATTAGGCAAATGCATCTCATGGAGGAGACCGCAGGGGACAGGCCCAACACACACACTCTCTCTCTCTCTCTCTCTCTCTCTCTCTCTCTCTCTCTCTCTCTCTCTCTCTCTCTCTCTCTCACAGTATGCATTAGTTAGTAATAGTCAAAGTAAAGTTAATATTACCTTTAGTGTTTAGTGAATATTACAGAAAAGTGTGCACACTGTATACATACTCATATATACATCAAATACATCCATGTATATTTCTCTGCAGAGAAAATCTAAACAAAAGATATCCAGTATTTACAGCGCATTCATCCACCCACCGAGGAGCTCTTCACCTCTGCTGTCAGAGCTGTCAATCACTTCTTACTGACTGAAAGAGCAGGTGCTTGTACACAGCTTTGGGACAAGTCAACAGAGCGATTTCTCTCTGTGACGCGTGTCGCATCTTTGGCTCTGACATGACAAACACACGCTGTGCCTCACAGCATATGTACGTCAGCATGGTTTAAAGTTGTTACACACCAGGTGCAGCTTGTTTTCTCAGATCCGACTCTACTTTTGAAACACGTCGTTGTTTGTGTTTTACATCTCAGCCCCAGCACCACACACTGGTCCCTCCCACTGTTCACAGGGGGCATCTACGTGTGGAGTGTTGCCAAGCAACCGGGACCAACCAGGGGTGCAGGGCGGCTCTTCCCAACTGCTCTCTCTCTCTCTCCTTGTCAGATGACTCTGCATTTACTCACACGCCCCCCCCCCCCCCCCCCCCTCCCCCCCCCCTCTCTCTCACACTCTGAAACACTCCTGCTGCCCTCCCCGCATGGTGCGCACCAAAAGGTCGGTGGTCCGAGGGCTGGGATTAGGCAAATGCATCTCATGGAGGAGACCGCAGGGGACAGGCCCAAGACCACAGCTGCGCTAACCTTTCACACAGAGTGACAACACAAACTTCACCATGAGCTCAGAAGGTCTTTAAAAGTCTTATTCTTGGGAAAGCGGGAAAAGACAAAGGACGCCTGAAGCAGAATAAAAAGGCTACTCACTAAGTGACATTCACAGAAAGTCCTTGCAAGCCATTAAAGGTGCGGCGCGTAAGATGCTGTGACATCTAGAGGGGGAAGGAAGTTGCATGCTGTATCCATCGCCCGTAGGAGAGAAACTACGGTATCCATCAGATGTCATTGAAACTCAAAAGAAGTTAAATACGTCCACTCAGGAAAAACATGGCGGCCCCTCGGTAGAGAGGACCCGCTGCACCTTTAAAAACAGATTTGATACATGGACGTCATGGTTGAGATGAAAAAGGCAGGTCAGCACCGGTCCCGCTCTCAGAAACATGACTCCAGTAATGTGTTCGCCAACTATTTGCAAATGCATCATCGCCGAGTCGATCTCGATGTGTGTGTCTGCCGAAGTTCCCTCCAGCAATCAAAAATTACCTCATGCTGAATACAACCTGCGTTCTTCCTCTCAACTGGAGACTGTGTGCAAAGTGTTATTTCACAACAGTGTTGTGTAGCATCTAATGAGACAAGTTTCACTTTATCCTCGAGCTGCCGAGGTGCTACAAGTGGTTACATGTCAGTTCAGAGAATCAGAGACAGACGTGAGGATGATTTTTTACTTTGCTTGCTCCAGATATAAAAAAATCCATGTTGTCTCACATTTTCACTTCATCCCCGTAACTAGTACATCTATAAACACATCCCTTACCAGATCAGACCCAGCAGTCCCTTTAAATCAGGGGTGTCAAATTCATTTTAGTGCAGGGGTCACGTGTGACCCCATTTGATCTCAAGTGGGCGGGACCGGTAGAATCAGCATAATAGCCAGTAAACGACAACTCCAAAAATATCCATTTGTTTACATTTAATGAAACAATATTTTTAGATTTTGCTTGCTACTACTTTTCGTTTTATAAAAAAAATGGTCTTTTCTGTCTTTTTCCAGTGGACCAGATTGGACCCTCTGACGGGCCTGTTTTGGTCCACGGGCCGTATGTTTGACAACTCTGCAATAAATTATATCAAACTGCACCACATGCTCATAAATATGAGTTTTTGAGATTAGCTTTTCATCAAAACACAAGAACTGAACCCTTGGAAAAACAGCGCAAACGTCAAAAATGTCATCTGACCCGCTGATCTAAATCTGCACCAAACATAAATAACTCCTTCCTGGACCAGAACCACATCCTTCCACTGACTCCTGTGGAAACGCTGCAAACAAACAAACCAGCAAACCAACACGGACAAAGGTGAAATCTTCACCTCCTCCGAGGTAGAAACACATCTACATACGTCATGTTGCAGGAACATCTCTAAGGAGATGTTCCCACAGGTCCCAAAAGCCCAGTACTGACGTGCCAGTGTAAACAAAACAACTCATTAAGATCAGAACACAAACTCTAATTTGGTTTCTTTCTGAGGTGCTGCGTCTCAAAAAGAAATTCTGACACTTCTCTGACAAGAGTTAAAGAGATGTTTTGGGGTGTGTGTGTGTGTGTGTGTGTGTGTGTGTGTGTGTGTATGTGTGTGTGTGTCTGTGTTTGTTTAAGTATAAGTGCATAAACGAAGGCCCCTAATTGGCAGTGTGTTGCAGCTCTCTAAGGTCGTGTGAATGCTCCCTCTGGAGCGTGTGCTTCGGCTTGTCGAAGTAATTGCCATCATTATGTCACTTTCTCAACCTGACAGCCTCCTTTTATTCAGTCAAGGGTGTGTGTGTGTGTGTGTGCGTGTGTGTGTGTGACATCACGGACCTTAAGGACAGAGCTTGAAGGCTCCGTGCAGACTGACCCTTCACACAACAGGAACCAAACATTCATTTTTTTGCTTTTTGCGACAGTGGAACAGGAGGTGTCACCATGAGCGTGATTAATAAAGTTTTTTGAGGTCAGAGAATCTGTAGGCTAAACAATGTGTGTATCACATCCAAACAGGAAGTGTGTGTGTGTGTGTACAAGTGCTGACTGTGTGACTTATTCAGTGAGAAGAAGACTTGCCTCTTTTGTTGCTCTGCATTCTGTGCCGTTTCAGATTAGATTATAACGGTTTATTAAAATAACAATTACAATTCAGAGTCGATAACTTTCATAAGAATTAGACATTGGAAAGAACTCCTGATATCTGAGTCAAATCTTGGCAGATTTTCCTCCATAGTTCACCTAAAAATATATGACCAGTTTAGCTGAGTCGAAAAGTTTTTGCCATTAACTTACAATGACGAGGCAAAAATAATATTAAGACTCATTCAATATGGATTTGAAAACATAATCATTTAAGGTTATTTATTTGAAACATATTAACACAACATCTGTAGTCATACCCACTGACCTTCAGTTGAATTCCTACAGTGAGTGAGGTCACTTCCTGTCCACATGACAAAAACTGATAACACACTCAGTGATTTTGCATCAGGCACAGATGTTTAACACTTGAGGGCTGAAAACCTGACTTCACCCAAAGCTTCACTGTTGTTATAGAAACTGAGGGATGATTGAAGTTCAAACAAAGTCACTGAGTTATGGTTGAGAACACATTATTTCTAGCGCATATTCTTTGAGGGTCAAGAAAGGACTGGTTTCTGTGCCGACACAGACACATGTAGATTCACACCTACAGAAGATTTTAAATAAACGCTCGCAGACTTCTCACATGAGACACTGAGGCTGAGACAGGAACTTTAACCGTGAACGTGAAGGAAGTGCTAACCACTGTGCCACACGTCACTAAATCTACTGCTGGCGTAACTGATTCACTAAAGCTTCTACAAGTGAGCTCTACATGAAGAAAACTGAGAAAAATATATTATGAAATAAAACAACAAATTATAAACATAAAAAAAAATCGAATGAAAAATATACCGTGTTATTGTCTGTGAAAGAGATGTCATGTCATGGCCTCTTCGACCGCCTGGTATTCGTACCAGTACATATTGGACCAGGTCAGTGTCAGGGCCAGTGGCACTGCAGCAGGGTCCGGGCGGGATTCGAACTAGTGACCTTTGATTTCAAAGGGCGACTGCTCTCACCAGACCAAAACCATGAATATGAATTATTACTACATGTGTGTTTTGTGAATGAACTGAAGCTGCAGCGGATACCTGACCCTCATGGGTCACGTGTGTAGCACATGTGTCGCACTCACCCACAACCATGATGTTGAACTCGAAGCCCTGCTTCATGGCCTTCCTCCTCATCTGCTCCAGGATGGCATCGATGCCCACGTAGCCAAAGTCGTTGACGTGGCTCCGGTCCCCTTTGACCTGAGGGCCGGGGTGGTGGGACTTGGTGGACTCGGACATGGTGCTGTGGCTCAGGCTGACCTCTGACCCTGAGGGAGAGGAGAGAGACAGAAGTGTTTACAGATGGGAGACAGATCGGGGTGAAGACGACTGGTGGGGTGGTGCTGTAGATTTTCTGTTTTCCCATTCTCACACACTCGCCTTTTTCTTTTTTTCTTCCAAGAATGAAGACAGAAATATGATAATCTGTCATTTACACCGTCGGCCAACAAAGTCAAGACCCGTGAAACAACAAAGTGAACTTTCCCCCTGACTGTCATCATCACTCAAAGAGCGCATGTAAGATTCAAAACATTCAAATCTCAATCATCTTCCGCCTGCGGGGACCTCATAGATTACATTCTGGAGAAACACAACAGAAATAGATCATGTAGAGGTTGAAGCACAATGAACTCTCTGCCACTGCACAGTAAAATTCTTAATCTGAAAAGAATCAGAAAACCCCACAAAGCACAGACCAGGGGCTGCCTGCAGAGAGTCTCGACCTACCTCGGTGCACTTTAAGGTGAAGTGAAGACGCCGGAGCTCAGCTGCAACAACTAGACTAATAATAAAAAACAGCCCGACTCTGCCAAGTGTGCTAGTGTGTGCATGCAGCAGCAGCAGCAGCAGCAGCGGACTGACACTTTAAAGTAGGAGGAGCCCGTTTGCAGTCACACCTACAAACCACTGATACCTGAAGCTGAAGAGATGCAGCTCTCCTGACCACATCCTCCCATGACAGACAGGTACAATATGTAAGACGTGTTTTGGGCGTTTCATTTTACACAATATTCAAAACATTGTTGAGGAACACCGAGGCCTTTGTACGGTTCACTTGTGTTTGAGGTGACACAGCCACAACCTCCTACCGCCGACATGTTTCTATAACAATGTGGATGTGAATATAAATGAACATATGAGACATTGGAACATTTCCTGACATCGAGTTGAGGTTTTCGTCTTCCTGGGCACCAAAAATGAGACAAAAGAGAAACGGAGCCAAAGTTAAAGACGTGTGATCTGACTACAGCAACCGATTCTCTATGCTTCTGCAAGAAGACCACTAGATGCCACTAAACCTAAACCTGAACCTGAAAAGTCAGTTCTCAGCGAAACAAAATATTGGTTCTTCCTCAGGAACCATGACATCAGTGGGTGTGCCATATTCTAGTCGATGAAGAAAAGAGGAAGGCAGCAATGGAGAAAGCGGAATTGCATCTTCTATGACTCCTCAACATCAACAATTGGTGGATGCTGAATTGTTCGATGAACACAAATGGCAATCTACCATCTTGCCATGCGCTTGTGTAACGCAGACTAACGTCCTGGTGTGGACAAGGGCCAATCCGCCAGAACTAGAGTCATGTCAGTCTGGAGACGTGGCAAAAGTCATCTCTATTTACTTTCATCAAGATCCATGAATTGATTTCCTGGGAAAGTGGTGAAAACGTCCCAAAGATCTCTTAGATCCACCCATTGGTCCAGATTCCTGCCACGATGGAGTGAAAACATCTCTTCCTCTGTGGCCTCTGACCAGACTCCAAACTCTCGGGAGTTCTGATGAATGAGCTGAAACATTCTCTTAACTCAGCACCATTTTCCACCGAGGACAAAAGCGCTACAATTTTGGACGAGGAGGGGCTGCACCACACCTTCCAACCGTCTCCAATGTATCTGTCAGTTTCTCCAACCTTCACTTCCCCACACAGCACGAAGAACCGAGCTGGGGAAACATGTGGTTTGGCTGAGAGTCAACGAGTCCATCGCCACAGTGTTCGGGGGGAAAAAAGTTCGAAAATGTCTATCCCCGCGTGCCCCTCGCAGTCAGAAAGTGCTGGGTCTTGTTTTTGTATGCCGATTTACACGCCCAAAAAACACGTCTCCCTTAATGCTAGGACATGAATTTTACAGTGTAACAGCGTCCACACACCGAGGAGGGCAGCTGAAGCCACGCTGTAACACGAAACCTCTGTGAACGCAGCATCGCGGTGGTGGGCTACGGCCGATTTACTGCTCCACTCATGTCCTCAGGAAACCTGACACACAACTCTTGTTATGACTTGGCAACATTATTGCTCAGGTATTTGGAATAACTCAACCCACTGTCTTTGGTTTTAAAATCACTTTTTAATGCCATAATAAATGAACAGGCTGCTACCAAAGCTTAGCCTCCAACTTAGTCCATCGATTCTATCGGGCTGTGGTCTCCCATTGTGCCAAGTGGCTGAGGTCACACTTTCCTGAGAAAACAAACTGGGTTGTCCTCTGAGCAAAGTACTGTACTTTACTGTCAAGACCTTCGAGGGGTCGTCAAGACCTGACGAAGAGCTAGGATAAGAGTTATGTGGCTGCCGGTGCCCTCTGCATCCTCTGCAGACAGCTCACCATGGCAACCCCTGCTTAAGCTCCGCCTCTCCTCTGCTGTCAGCTTCTCATTGCAGCCAGCTACAATGCAGGCCGACTGGCTGGAGGTCTGTCCCGCTCATACTCTATAGGTATATGAGACCCAGCCCTCACTCTGTTTCAGCTCCGCCATCTTGTCCGAATATGGTATGATGGGAACAAACAATGTTCAAAATTCTCAGCAACAAATTAATAGGTGACATCACAAGATTTAAAATAAGCCCCTCGATGAGGCGAACAACTGTTTACCTCTACTCTGACATATTTTTGATCATCTGTAAAAAGCGTCATCTATGTGCATTGAGCTCCTCTGGTTGGTGTGACAGCATCAGTGACAACTTGAGCTGCACAGTATAAATGACTTCTAATGACATTTACTCCAGGTCTGCGGCCAAACAGCCGTTTGAAGCACCATGACAACGCCACAGCCACGTCCTCCCACCACCGAGCCATCTGCCAGCTCCTCTGCCACTCTCTAAGAATAGACCGTCACACAGCGGCAGAGACAAACACACTGCACACAGCAACAATAACAAACGCGTGCCTGACTCGTGAACACAGCGGAAAAAGCCTCACAACCAACCCGCCTGGATTGATGGTCGTTCCACTGTCTCATACAGTCCACTGCCATTATTGTCAAAACTGCTTCCTAATCATTACCCATTGAATCTCTAGACCAAGTCGTCCAAGAAGAATCGTCAGTCTCAGCTTTATCAAACAATTGCGCTTTAGTAGCATAAGTAAAAAATGTGTGTGTGTGTGTGTGTGGTATCAACTTTCAGGACAAACTCACCCATCCCATAATGCATGGCGCTCTCTGATGGACGGTCACATCAATAACTTGCGCATGACGTCCTTTAAGTAATGGGCAGCATTTACTACAGAGAGAAGGCAATCTATTGCAGGTGTGAAACACTTTACTTAATTACATAGCAACTGAGGCTAAATCTATGAGGTCTGACTGTGTTTGTAACAACACCATGACTCAGCAAATTAAACGTGTTATCATGAGGAGTGTGAAAACATGCGATTTATAAACATGTCGCATGCTCAAGATGGTGAATGGAAAACTCTGCATCTGCCCAGTGGCTTGTATACAACCTATTAATATCCAACCCAGATGTGTGTCCACTGTAGCGAACACATCTTTGTCGATGTCAGAAGTGTATTTATCAGTACAGCATTTATATTCTATCACACATTTCACTGGCCTGCCACATTGACCTAAATCTCAGCAAGTAGTAAACGTGGATGAGCCATCGTGTAACAAATGACGTCGCTCATTGTGGGTTGTTTCATAAAAGGGACAGACGAGGATGTTCAGTGCCTCATTAAATGGAACGCTGAGAATGACTCAGATTATGACTCAGCGGTCATCTCATCCAAACTGCTCTAAACAAAGACGCAGACCCAGCGGATACATCGAAATAGACGAGTGAGACTGCACAGGAAAAATGAAATTCATTTGAAGAGCCTGGTTTTATTCAACTGGAGTCAAAATGGCCAGAGTGAATCAGTGGGACACAAAGTGAGGAATAATGAGAAAGTGCCTGTCCAAAAGGCCAAACAGGTGCATCATGTAACATGGCTGATCTTTGCCTCATTTCTCCCTTCATCAAACTGTCCAAATGAAAACAGCCGCTTTAAAGTGCAAACAGATGTTCTGATAGGTTCCAATATTCAGTCTCTGCTGAAGCATTTCTCTTCTTTCCCTCGTGACGAGCGGCAGCAGCAGCACTTTGGGATTATCTGATCTGAGAGCTGTGTAATGAACGAAGATGCGTTCAAGAGGCTTTTGACTTGCATGATTGGACAGATCCCATCAAAGACCAGACTCAGAGACTTTCATCTTCAAACAAAGGGAATTTGCTGAACGAAGGCTGATATAAAGTTTGATCATTGCTGTGTGTGTGAATCCTTACAATCCTGGAGACAACATAGCACACAACACCGAATTTAGTAAAGGTCTGTCAAAGATGAGATAACTGGCGCGAAATGCCGTTGGTGTTTGGTTTCCTGTTCGTCGCAGCAGAGAAAACCCACAGAGTCGGTTTCCCTCTTAGAAATGATTGTCGATAAGTTTTACATATGAACGTCAGTTCTAGTCAGCGAGGAGTTTGGCTTGTGAAAACACTAGTAGAACAAAGTTGAATGTTTTCAGTGGCTGTGGAAACAAAACATTCAGCTCTACGTGAGCCTTGGAGTATTAACAAAAACATTTCTACATCGCGGGAGAGAAGAGTTTGAAGGATTTACCTGACAGAACTTCAAACATATTTCATTCACATTCACAAATTCCAAATTCTATATTGATGTGAACAAATCTTTGGAAATCTGGGGAGTAGGTTATACCCTAAAACTGAATGTCTTTGTGTAGATTAGTACAAATACGGAAATATGGATATTACTACTCATTAATCATGATGGGTAAGGGTGGACACGTCTCTGAAAAAATGGAAAAATATCTTATAACTGAGGTGGTCTGTGAGGAAAAACTCTACCTATGTCTGGGCAAACACCACACTGATATTAGAATTTATTGTTATTAATCCTGAGAACCAGAAAAACTGGCGACTAGAAAATACAGCCCAGAGTTTCGCTGAGTGAATTAATGTCTGGCCTCAAGCTTCTCAGGAAAGTAGTACATCATGGTAAGATTTCAAAGAACAACATGTAAACACTGCCCTGACATGTATCAATAACCAGAGTTCTGAAGAATCAAGGCCGCCGTGTTCCTTCTCTAAAATCCGCCTGTAACCGAACACCACTGGAAAACCAACACAAAGCATTTCCCTCCAATCGGATTCAACCAGAGAATTGCCTTCGATCCTTATAACTCAACGCTCGCCACTCAAGGCTTTCATTAAACCTCCATCACCATCCATCCCTGCAGTTTAATTTTCATTCACTGGCTGGAACTTGAGCAGTGGTTTTGTTTTTGAAAACAAATTTCACTTTCCATCAAACCACCATGTTCCCCATTTTGCATTATGTGAGAAAGTGCATGTTATAGTTGCATAAAAACTGCATAAAACCCAGGGTGTGAAAAGACAAAGTCAGATCATTAAATGATTTACCTGTTCGTGCAAATGATTCATCCTGATGAGTTGACGCTGCATGTGTACAAGGAACTGGTCTGTGTGGGAGGATTTTAACTCCTTATTTGACATAAGAAGCTTTTAATGCTGGCATTGATGTTCACCTGTCTATCCATCTATCGAGTCATCTATCCAATTATACACCCATCTATTCATCTACCCATCCATTTAGCCAACTATCTACCATCAATCTATCCGACTCTCCATCCCATTATCTATGCATCCATCTATCCATCCATCTATCCAACTATCCATCCATCCATCTTATCCATCCATCTTTCTATCTGCAAAATTGTATAATAGCATGAACATCTGGAAACTTTAACTTACACATTAGCCAATCATTCATTATTAGTTGCAACATTTAGCCAATTAAAGCCCTTAATCAAAGTAGGAAATCTACCAACATGATAACATGAGACTCAGTTGAAACCCAACATCACTAAGTTATTCAGGGTTCTTGGATTCAGTGGACACAATCATGGGACTGAGACAGACCATAAAAACATGACTGACTGTAGAATGCTGCAACCTGGGCCTTTTGATTTGATATTCCTTTACATCCTCCAGCTGTCTCTAAGAACGTCTAATATTTATAGGTGGCTGGCATCTTAATGAGTAAGGAGGACCTTCAATGTCTGGAGGTTAGTGGTCGTGTCTTACTGCATGTTCAGAACGACTGTTTCTACGAAACCGTTCACCTGCATTTGGAAAAAATGCCTAATTACTAACCTTCTTTGCTCGAGAAGTTGGTCTGTTTGCTCTTATCTCTGTCTCTGCTTTGCCTCTTATGTTCTTTGAGCAATTTGAAATATCCTTCAGGCAAATCTTCTGTCACTGTTTATCAACATTTCAGATCCTTTAATGTAAAGATCTGACACAAATGCCTTTGATTTGTCTGCCCTCGCCTGTGGGGTGTGACACCAGACTTCAATGATCAAAACATGTCGAGACTTGCCTCCGTGTGTCTTTTAATTAAGTCACACATACTCCTGGCAATTGCTCCAGATACACATCCTTTTTTTTCATAGATTATTCTTATCGTTAAAAAAATATTTATATGTAAAGTCAATTTGGTGAGCCTACAATTGACAAGGGTTGAATTACTGACTCACATGAATAATTACCATTGCTAATGAATTGCTAATCAGTTGCTATTATTATCATTATTACTGCCGTATTTTCCGGACTATAAGTTGCACTTTTTTCACAGTGTGGCTGGTCGCAACAGCTTCATCAGAGCAGCCCTGCAGTGTCCATGTTCGTCTCTGTGCCGACAACAGATCTCAATCTCAATCTTGAATCTCCTGTCACATGAGTCCGTACCGACCCCCCGGGGGCGAACGGAGCATATTCATATCGAGTCAGTCCCATCATGCGATCAAATGTGACTTATAGTCTGGTACGACTTATATATGTTTTTTTTCCTCTTCATGATGCATTTGACTGATGTGACTTATACTGCGGAACTTTTTGTGAAGCACTGCCCATGGCCTCAGTGTGCCTCAGCATATGTTCAACAGCTAAACCAGAGGCTCCACAGGGGACTGAGATTTGTAAAATAGGATCATGTCTGCTCTTCCACTTACACACTTTAACTCACAGTTTCTGACAGCTCCTTAAACAATGTCTGCTGTTAGAAACAACATTTCTAACATGGTTCCCATGAGGTGAAATCCCTAATTCGACCCCCCCTCCCCCCAAATGTGTGTGTATGTTTTCTGTTACTGTTTTCTCTCTTTTTGTAAACCGGAGATGATATTTCCACTGGCCCCTCAGTGCCCCCCGCCCCCCCCTGCTTAGGAGGAGGAGGTCATAAAGTTTTATGCCTGCTAAAGCCTGGAAGAGATACAAGGAGAGTCCAGGAAGAGGAAAGCAGCTCACTAGTTGACTGACAAGCCAAAGTGTGTCATACTACGAACACAGGATTAACATGGAAAATAGTGATGAGTGCAATCTATAGATAGTCTCACGTTTGAAATGCATAGTCTCTATTGACATTCATAATAAAAGGTCCAATGTGTCAGATATAGTTTTGAATTCAATTTCAAATCAGTGAAAATTGGAATATGACTGAGTGTACAGCAACTTTGAGGTACAACTCATTTCAATTATCTTAGAATGATAACCTTTTTTGGGTTTGACCTATGTACTGATTTTACTGAAAGCTACCATGCTTAGAAGGGAGAGATAAGACAAAGACATTAGGCTGAGCATGCAACTTGGACATAGATAAATCGAACATATTGTACCTTTAAATGCAAAGCTACTATTCTTACTCTTTGGAACTCATTTGCTTATTTTCCTGATAACAAGTGACAGCACTAATCCATTTAGAGCCTAACAGTGTTAACTGTCCCCAAATCTGAATTTTCAAATTAAGTGTTTTGGAAAACCTGTGCAACTGAACACAGACAATTTAAAACTCAAGACAATGGTATTGAGGATATTTAGTGGTATGTGTCAGTTATAGCGAGGCCAAAAGATCGCAAAGACAACATTCCATTCCAAGAAGTGTCTGTGTTAAAATCACAGGTGCACTGGTAAAAGGAAGTATGACATCCTTACGCCTACAAGCAATTGAAGTACAGTCCCCACATTGACACTGAGAGCATGGGTGTGATGGACGACCAGGCCCGGAATGCTTTAAGACAAACACTGAATGTACCACATATACAGGAGAGGCTGTGAGTGAGAACCCAAACGTCTTGGGTCAGCTGTTCTGAACATTCCCTAGAAATGTTCTCCCTCCAGCTGCCCAGAAAATGTCCAGAACATGTCTGAGTGAGAACACCGCACATGGACGACCACACTGGGCGCCGCCCCCGTCGGCTGAGAGCAGGAAAGTGAGGCAACAATTTGGGATTGAGGGGAAACAGGAAATCTGTAACGACGTGTACGGCCGACAAATTTACGCAAAACTGTGTGATGCTAACTTGACAAGAAGGACTGAATCACTGAAGCATGATGCCAACACCTTGTGGGATCCATGCCATGGAGACTTAAGGGGCCCGGTATTAGCAAGGGTTACCTAATCAAGGGAGAAAGACCATCTTCCTTTCTTAATACATTAAAGGCACAGTGCAGTCAATATCTGGAGCAGTCCATTTCCACAGTTGATGTCTGGAAAGGTTTTAGCTGCCAAACAGCAGAATTCCTCTATACGGCCCAACACCTGAATGTTGACTGTTCGAAGTTGCAGTGTGTAAGATTTGGAGACATCTTTTGGTGAAGTTGCCTGTTGTATCCATCGCCTCACCCCTTCCCTTTCTAGCGTATAGGGGAACCCATGGTTGCTGTGAAAGGCTTCTATAAAAACATGGGGACCCCCTTAGAGAGGACCCACTTCTGATATAAATAGACATTAAAGGGCTCATTTTAGGGTAATGTAAAAAGCAAGTCATAGAGATGTCAGTGTATAATATCTACAGATGGTAGATGACCACAAGGTGACCCCCCAAAAAAATGACAGAGATCTTACACACGGCAGCTTTAAAGGGTCAGAGGTCACTGGGCTGTGTTCTGTTGGAAGGAGATAGCAGAAGTGTGTTTACGGCAGGTAGTGACAGAGCGAGGTCAACACAGGGGAGCTGGGAGAATAAAGCCAGGTTCTCACTGCTCTGTCATGTACATCCAACAGGAAACACCCAACCCCCCCACCCCCCCACCCCCTCCCCTCAGCCGTACTCTGAACCCTGAGGAACACACTGATTAAAAACCCTGACGGGTTTCTACATCTTAATAACGCCCTGTCGTGTGAGGCGAGGAGGTTCAGCGAGGTCGATGACAGCCGCGGCCGACACAAAGTGCACAGCGGCACTTTGGAGAGCAGGTCTGAAGAATTCGGGCAGTCCCTCTTCATCTGTCAGCCCGGTCCCTCGCGTCTGCACACCGAGAATGCGACCCCTGGCCTGACGGTGAGCAAAGCAGATGGTGCCGCTCGGTGTTGAAATGCGCGGAAACCCCTGG
>JAFBJT010109269.1:0-11360 GCA_016785325.1 Chascanopsetta lugubris
CATAGCAACCGAGCCCGAGCTCGAAAACTTTCTGGAGGACTGGGTTAACAGACAGAGAGCAGGCGGCCGCGGTGTTTCAACTGTACAGATCAGACTGAAAGCTAAAGCAATCGCGACCGAGATGAAAATAGAAGATTTGAAAGGTGGGCCATCGTGGTGTTTTAGATTTAAGAAACGGAAAAGCCTGTCTGTTAGCGCACGCACGACCTTGTGTCAACAGCTCCCTCCCGACTTCGAGGAGAAACTTACTTCAGTCCGTACACTCACACAAAGATAGCGGAGAACTCCATCGGGACAGATGAAATAATGAATATGGATGAAGTCCCGCTGCCTCTCACTCGGACTGTAAATAAAAAAGGTGATTCCTCTGTCACAATGAAAACAAGCGGCCACGAAGAGCATCCTTAACTCAAGTCTGCCAGTGGATCCTAAATGCGTGGAGTTGTGTCAAAACATCAACCATCACCAACGGGTTCCGAAAAGCTAGGCTGCTGCGCGATGAAGGAGACAGCGGAGAAGACAGCGTGCGAGAAAACTGGAATACCGTTCATGCACTGTTGAGTAAAAAAGCATCAGCAACCCATAGCGTACAACGTAGTTATGTGTTCCGATATAAAAGTAGGCTATATTTCAGGGTAGCCGCGTGACAGGCACCGTTATAAAAAAAAAAAAAGCATGTACGATATGTACGTAGGTTTGCAATGTATTTGTACTTAACAAGAATAACACAGTGTTTTATTTGTTTAAATGTAAGAAATGGGCGTGAATTACCGGTGGTTTATTTTTATGGCTGTTTAAGCCTGCGGCTTAAAATCCGGTGCGGCTTGTACAATTACAAAATTGATTTTTTTTCTAAAATTTGCGCATGCGGCTTTTAATCAGGTGCGCTCTGTAGTCCGGAATTTACGGTAAATGACCTGAGCTGAGCTTGTCCTCTATATCGTCAATGGAGTTACTATACCGGCGAAAAATGTATTCTTTAAATCCTTAGATTAAAGATAATGCTGTTTTATAAGCCAGGCAGGCTTTGCATTGTTGCATGTTTGTTGGTCATTGCACAATAGTCACTTGGTTTATTGCAGAGAACAGATACTGTATATATATATATATATATATATATATATATACGTATATATATAATGTATATTTACATGAGGAGTGGGTCCTTTCCATGGTGGCAGCCATTTTTTTTTTACAGTAGCCAGAGCGGACGTACTAAACATCTTTTGAGTTTTAATGACAACTGAAGTCTACCGTATGCTCTCCTGCATGCTCAGAGAGTAAGGGTCCAGTGAGGGATACAACATGCAACTTCACCTTGAGATGTCACCAAATCTTTCACACTGCACCTTTAAGTGTAGCTTACCTCATCCTCATCCTGCTCGCCATTTTCCCCTGGCTGTGTGAAGTTTTGCAAATAAAGATTGCATGAATGGATTCAACCTGTGCCATAACATAATTCGGTTGTTGCTATGAAAAGCACCTAGAATAGGTCCCAGTCCCAGTCATGAGTTGGCAAAACCTCTTCATTGAGTCTAATCACAGATTACTTCAGTATACATGTCAGACCACAATTCACCTGGTCTCCATTTCTCAATACGTAGTTGTGTGGGTGCAGTGTTATTATAATGAAGCTGAGGCCTGTAACTTCTCCTCAGTGCAGGATGGTGTATTTACAGTTTACCTCTTTGAGGATGATGCACTTAAGTGTTCCGCTTACTCTCACTCATTATACTGTAATTCATACTTGTAGAGTCGACGTCCAGGGACCAAAATCAGTCGCTCATTAAAAGAAAGGTCCTGAGGTGGTGGTGAAATGTGATCCAGTAATCATTTCATCCTTCAGTACTGAGCCACCATACAGGAATGTGCTCTTACATGTGTTTGATTGGCCGGGGCAGCCTCTGCGCTGACCTTCCATTGCACTGTGGCAAAAAACTGAGGTAGTTAAGTCAAAGTATTCCGTATAGCTGTGCTACATCCTGCTGTGCCGCTTCCCCCTGGTGCATCAGCGACTGCTTCTCCTCACACAACACCACCGTGTGTCTGAGCGCTGCCTTATCGTCACTCCCTTCTGTGCTGAGCTCGCCGTTTCCTTACAGCGTGGAGTGACGGGGTCAGAGCCTAGACGCCAATTATCGACTGTATTCAAACAGTCTAAATCTATTCCATGTGTGAGTCAAGCGAAACCGAGCTACCGAGTGTCTGGTGAGAAATAAGCGGAAATCTCCTTTAATCTGGGAGCATGTGAAGAAACCTGGCAGCAGGAGACACATCAGTCATTGCAGGGGCTGAGGCCGTGGACGTTCTCATGCCGGGTCACTCCACCAGAATGGACGTTATTCGAGTTGGCGCGTAAACAAGCAAAACACAGAGTGGCGTCAGAGACACCGTAATCAGAATTACATACAACTGGGCTGACCTTTCATTATAAGATACTCAGGGAGCCAAGGCCATGGAAGAGGAGAAATGACTGAAAGCTTTGTTTCCCGCTCTGACAGATTTGCCGACTCACTGTCTGTCATTTAAAAGCACTTACCGGTGTATTTTAGTTGGAGGCGTCCGTGTAACCTTTGACCTTTTGCAGAAGGAGGAGCTGCAAATGATGTCAGGCAGTATATCGGTCTTTTTAAGGGGTACAGCCCTTGTGTGATATACAGTGTGTGTGGGTGTGTGTGTGTGTTTGTGTCAAAGTTGTGTTATTGCTCCTGCGGGAGCGACAGAGACCATGCAGCACCGATGGAATGTGAACGTCCGCTTCTTAATTATTTCCATCCGTTAACTCCGGTGACCAGGCTGATCATTTTCCTGTCAGAGTGCACATTTACATCTTTGGGAGAAGAATCCAGCGTCAGGGGCCAAACCACTGCAACACACACACACACACACCTACACACACACACACACACACAAACACACACACACACCAAGCTCCTCCTGCATGCGATAATGAGTTTCATGGCTGAGTGATTTATACATTTAAAATGTGGCCATGTTGTCCTTTAACTGTCCACAATGAGATAACAGAAAACACATCAGCTGCCTGACAGACAGTGAAATGCAGTTGCCCCCCCCCCCCCCCTTCTTGGCACCACCGTAGAAAGGTCACTGGCCTCATCCCCCTCCCAGTCACTGGTAATTACTTTGCTTTGAGGGCGAGGGGGGGGAAAAAACAACATATTTTTGTTTATATGTGATAGAGATGTAAATGAAGGACGGGAAATGCAGCAAGGCATTAAAATTACTCCCTAATTTGTTTGGGGCTCATTGCTGGAGCTACACCCTCGCACACATAACATTCTCTACAGCTAGAGGAGACGTTACGTTGTGTGACCAGTGAACCACAGTATAGGCTTTAATCATGATGTATTATATATGAGATGTATGATGTCTTTGTGAGAATAACTTCTATTGAAATCAAGTGCACTCTGGTCCAGATGCAAAGAGTTGTGACTAATCCATTTACTCTCTCCTCATCATTAAAGCTGACTATCTGCGACTACAGTCACCCCCTTCTAGGAGAGGAAGGAAACGCCATCACGGCATTTTTCATTAAATTGACCTCGGACCAGACCTTATACATGTAATATAAATGTAACCTTAAGTTTGGACTGAAATCAACCATCGTCGATTTAGGTGTATTAAAGTCTACGTTTTATGGTGAAGCTGAAGACTTCCTCACGTTTGTAGTACCTATGGTCACCTTCAATTATTGTGAAAACTGGGATACTGTAAAATGGGGACGCAAAATTCATTCAAATATCATCAAAACCCCAAATCATGTCCGCTTTGTCAATTCTGGGCTACTGAAAAATGGGGATGCAAAATGGCTGCATACTTAGAGGGGGCCCGCCCCTCTTGTAAATACAAAAGGCTCATTCTAGGATAATTCAATTCATACAGTCAGGCATTTTACCAATGTATACATCATTATGAATATTTTATTCAATTCAATTTCTGCCCATACAAATGCAAAACTTCACTTTATACACACATACTGGACCTTTAAAGGTGCAGTGTGTAAGATTTGACCCGTAGAGAGGACCCGTTCCTCATCTAAATATATATTCATGGGCTCATTAAAGGGTAAAAGAAAAGAATTAAGCATTTAGGTGATTATAAATTTATGACACTGTTAGCATGTAATCGTTCTGTAATATTTTTCACAAATGACAAAAATGACCCGAATCTTACACACTGCATCTTTAAGTTATAATCAAAACTCAAAATCATGTCCGGTTTGTCAATTCTGGACTACTGAAAAATGGGGATGCAAAATGGCTGCATACTTGGAGAGGACCCGCCCCTCTTGTAAGATTAAAGGGCTCATTCTAGGATGATGTAATTCACAGTCAGGCATTTATACCAATTAAAACAATATATACATATTTTATATTTGATGTCTTCATACTTACACATGTGACTTTTAAATATTACTAATAGTGAAATAGTACATAGGTGTAACTGTGTTGTTTACATGATCGTATGCCATCTTTAAGGGTTTGGCTCAGCGGGTGTTCTCGTCCACACATACAGTACCTCTGAGATTTATCTAGAATGAAAATCGGTGATGTTTGATGTCCGACTTCTTCTCTTGTGGTTTTATTAAACCGTTGAGCTCTTATTGCCGCTGCTGCCCTGTCTGCACTCTTTCTATGGTGATACTTGAGGGGTGGCAATTATTAATCAATGGCAATTCATTTCCGTTAAGATGAAGTCGGGTGGAAGTTCTGATCTCTAGGGCAGGAACAGATCAGTCTATCTTTGCAATCTGTCTATGGGAGCGATGCATTTGGGTGCCTGAGCCCTACAGCACCTTCAAGAATGACTCTTTCTGTCATGAATATATGTTGAAAATCAAAATGTACACTAAAATGTAGAAAAGAAATATTTCAAATACAAAATAGTGAGCGTCCATAACTTGGCTGGCTTTATTTACTGTATTACTTCTATTAACAAATAACTTTGAGTTCTGTTCACCGGTTAAATCATTTTCCTGCTGGTGCCTGAGAGTTGCTGATCTTTCAGAATCTCAGTGCGGTTTAAATGAAGAGCTGCAGCCTGGCGCTCTGAAACGCTCCCAACCTTAAAGTGGGGAGAAAAAATACACTTAGAAGTGCTGAACTTTCTTTCTTTTACAGGGAGACTGAAGATAAAGAGATTAAACAAAGCAGCTATTAGTCCTCAAAGAATATAGATTGACACCGAGCCACAGATGTACTGTAAACACTGAATGACACTTCCTGTAACGTCGGAGTGCCAGTGTAGCCCTGCTGATCCTCTGCTTTGCTCCGCGAAAGCTCCTTTGTGTTGCCCTTGCCCTCTTCGCCTCTCCTTCTTCTTTTCCTTTGATTCATGCAGAACGAAGTGAGAATGAGAACAAACGGCACACAGAGCAGGGAGCACGAGCACAGTGAATGCACAGTGACTTAGAGAAAGCAGCCTACATGGCAACCCCACTTTGATGTGTGGACTTGACTGTGAGGTCCCACCGGACATCCCCTCGGGCCACGAGCCCCCGGGAGAGCAGCTCTCGCACTTCGGCAACACCACTGATGGCTGGTAACATGGCCCCCTGCGAGAGGAGGGGGTCCCCCTGTAGCTCGCACTATTGGCCCACATAGCTACAGCTCAGAAGGTGTCACACACCAGAGGTGCCAGGTGAAGCGTGGCTGGATTAAAGGTGCAGTGTGTAAGATTTGGTGACATCTACAGGTGAAGTTGCATTATGTATCCATCACCTCAACCTCCCATCCTCAAGCTCAAAAGATGCTGACTATGTCCAAACTGGGCTATTGTCAAAACATGGCTGCCCCCATAAGGAAGACCACCAGCCAGCACATTTTTGAAGATATAGTATGCAGGATTTGTGGGTTGTTGTTTGCAAACACATACATGATAAGATAAGATAAGATTACATAACACAGGAAACCTGTAGTGTTAGACCTCCAAAGAGCACAGTCAGCGAAATGAGAAAAAAAATATTGATTGTAGAAACATATGATGGGAATCAAATATTGTGATTTTTCTGCTTGATTCTCCGAATATTTTGGGGTTTTATTCAGTTTGACAAAACAGGCAATTTGATCTGTGGGCTCTGGGAGCTGGCAGCCATGTTCTTTCCCTCTCTCCTGTCATTGTATGAATTAAACAGCTCATCAGAAAGGATTCAAGAGGGGAGCTGATCGCCAAATCACTTTCCATGTTCGTTTGGAAGCCAGAGAGCTGCCCCATAAATCACTGTCTGTTTTACACAGTGCTGTTGAGGAGACTCAGAGCTCCGACAGGCACTTTTTAAAAATATGATTTGAGTCTTTGGGTTTTCCGCAGCACCGTCGTCCAGCCGTCATCACCGTAAAGAGCACCTTCTCTCATTTTACTGTGGTAATGAAAATGAGGAAAGACAAAGCAGGAAGGAAGTTTGATTCCTATTCCTGCGTATACTGACTTGCTGCCAGGATCTAGCTGCTTAGGTACACAGAATTAGTGGAAATGTAATCCCTGTAAACTAGGTGATTGTACAAAATTGCTCTATGGGACGAATGAAACAGAAGGAATGGCAGGGAAACCAAAATCACTGCTCGCGGAATAAAAAAGGGGGTCGCACCAGGACACGCAGAGGATTCCTTGATCCCGTGGACGCACTCGGTGACCTTCACCACAGCCATTTGTCCATACGTCAGCCTTTAAGAGCTGGCTATTACCATAATGAGTAGGTGCGCTCCAGATCCTGTTTTTCGCAAATATTCGGAAGCCGATTCCACCCCTTTGCAGCCAATAGCGTCCCTTCCTCATCCGAGCTAATAGGCCCATTCCACAGTGGCTGTGTGCATTGGCTCCAGTGGGTACGAGGGAGAGAGGGAGATAATTCACCACCATCCCCACAGCCCACCCTCAGCCAAACCTGGCTGCATGCACAGGCCGACCTCACGCTCAAGTGGGCATGCAGAGAATATGTTTTGGAGCAGGAGTTCAAAACTCTCAGCAGGGGAAATTTAAAAAAAAAACATATGTGCGTCTAAGTACAGATGGTTTGAGTTCTGAGAGGAATTGTTGCTGTTTTAATTCTGATTGACAGCTCCCCCAACTCTGCCCTCACTCACACCTTCCTTCCTAACCACACCTAACCTTCTCTGTTACTGCCTCTGCTATCTCCATCAAGCTTGTGTTTTCTAATTGCCCTCTTTTACCAACTCCTACAAGGATTAGTGAGTTTATTTATTTGTTTTCCGTCCTCAGTGCAGAAACCACAGAAAGACTAATGCCCCAATCTCACCGCTGCAGGATCTGGAGGGGAGTTTTGGAATTAACATTCTTGCATGGCCTCAGTACAAAGGCTGTGAAATCTGCCTTTTCCTTTTTTTGTCATATTTGTGGTCATTTCACAGACCAGTAGGTGGGCGCTGTGGCCTCTCCCTACTTTCCACAGTGGGACATTGCACTGTCCTCTGATCCCCAAAGAGCCCATCAGAACTGATGACACTTCTCTTATCTAATGAGGGAGAGGAGAATCTCCACTTGCCATTCATATTATTCCTGCTATGCCTCTTCAGAGATATTTGCACAGCTAAAACGTTATTTAGATTACATTTGACAAAAGTCCATCCTAGTTCTCACAGTGGAGAGAACAACACGTGTTTCTCCAGGAGGATATGACTCTCACTCTCCACCTCATTGGAACCAGCTCCAGTTTTCCTTTCTTTGAACGATGCCATTAACGGTTATGAACTTCCAAGAAGTCCAGTACACACACCAGTCACTCTATAAGGCAGTGGTTCTCAACTGGTCTGTGTTCGGGACCCACCATCCCCCCTTAATGACGAGCCGTGACCCAAATCAACGTGAGAAAATCCATATTTTATGTAGCGTGGTGTCATACTTGCATTTTGCTGCATGACCAATTAGCAGAATTTGAATTAAAGCTCAAACGATGTTTAGTTCATCCACTCTGGGCTATAGTAAATACATGGTGGCCCTCATCGAAATAACCCAGTCCTCATGTAAATATCCATTAATGGGCTCATTGAAGGGTAATGGAGAGAAAAGACATTTTGGTGATTATACATTCATGACAATGTTAGCATGTAATTATTTTGTAATATTTTTTGAAGTGATGAAAATGACCTAAATCTTATACATTGCACCTATAAGGGTAAAAATCCCCTTCTATGAGCACAGCAGCAACATTTTTTCCCAGTCAAAGGCCTGACTCACTGCTATAAGATACATCTGTTCAACTCCTGATGATGCAAATGAGCCATCAGCCAATCACGTGGCAGTGAGTACATCTAGTATCTGCTGAAGTTCAAGCTGAGCATCAGAATGGCAAAGAAAGGTGATTTGAATGTGGCCAGAGAGGCGCTGGTCTCTGTGTGCCAGAAACTGCTGATTCACTTCTTAATAGACTGGTAATGAGTTCACGGTTAAGTGTGAGATAGTGTAGTGTGGATGGATGTATTGATTTTCTTTCCCTCTCCTGAGTAACGGCACTTTTTAATGCCACATCCACTCTCTCCATTTCTCTTTGATTAGGTGTGCAGGGTGGACATGTGCTTTATTAGACCACATGTGTTCCCTCTCATTTGGCCTGACAGGAGTGCTGATGTTATTTCCCTGTGTGGAAAAATGCAGAGCAGCAACTATAGGTTTCACCCCCCAGTTGAATCCATTGCCTCATGTCTCCTTGATAAATCCACCTCGGTGCACTCATAGACTGTGTATAAAGATGGAGGTAGCGTCCGTGACATTGCCTGTTGGTTTCTGCAGAGTGCATTTGAGGCAAATTGTGAGCAAGTTCCTCGTCGCCATCTTGCCGAATCCTAACTTCTCCCATTTCCCAGTTCATTCAAAAATGGACAAAGAGGCGGAGCACACATGGAGCAAGTTCTTTCACTTCCTTAACTTCTTTCACTTGCTTCATCCGTCTGCACCGCAAGTTGCACTTCACTGTTTGAGTTAGAACACTGAGAGAAGAACCTGTTCCACCATCACTCTGCATATGAAAAGATAATATCAGCAGCAGCAGGCTGTGGTCTGAGTCCAGTAATGACTTCCTCAGGCCTGGTGGAATCCAAACCTATGGTTGAGGTTACACCATGAACTTTGATGGATGATATTATAATCATCATATCTATGAAGGTGCCCGCATACACGTGGATACACACATTTACATCTACGTTGTTAATCTAATTACAGGGCCTGCTGCAGTGTGACTGAACCGGCAACCACTGTCATTACTGAAGAGCCCTTTCCTGCAGCCCACCACTGCTTCCCCTGATAAATGTTAAACGACAGCAGTGGCAGAGCAGTAAGACAAGCCTGTGGCTGGCTTTCATCCCGTCTTTCTGCTCCAGGCCTGTCCTGGCTGCTTGTTTCTGCTTTCTCCAAGGATGTTTTTTTAGGAAACTCCACAAACCAAAAAAATGCTGATACAGATCAATGCCGAGTGTGATAGCATCACAAAGATTTACGAGCAACAGGGTAAGATAACGCTGAGCGATGATTGGCACACGTGTCAGGCTGGAGGCAGGGTCTGGGGCCTGATCACCGAATTTAGCTGCAATAACTGACCTCACCACTGGATGTCCAATACAGCTACTATACTTCATACTATAGCTTTTAATGTTTATTTTGAAATTCCAATGTTTAAATCAAAAACACGTTGATTCGTTAATTGGATATCCAATACGGGGCCATGCAACATGAGAATGATCATATCAGAATCCATGACACTTTTTGCCCATCAGATGCATCACTTAGCATTAAAGGTGCAGTATGTACGATTTCTGTATTTTTTTTTCACTTTTATTTATGGAAATAGATTTTCAAAACAATTATATGTTGACATTTTTACAAATGTATAATCGCCGTAACGTATTACTTGCTTTTTACATAACTGTAAAATGTGCCCTTTTTTGTATATTTATACTAAGAGCGGGTCCACCCTATGGGGGCCGCCATGTTTTTACAATAGCCCAGAGTGGACGTACTAAACATCTTTTTAGCTTTAATGACAACTGGGGGTTGCCATCGGTTCTCGTGCGTGCTCAAATAGGAACGGTGAGGTGATGGATATAATTTGCAACAGAATGCAACTTCTCCAAATATTATCCATCTAAATCATTCCCCCCTTTCACATAGAGTGATCTCATATATATTGATATTCTCTGTTGTTTTTAATATAACATGTATATATGTGCTGTATCAGGGGACAATCAGTGTGGTGGTCAAACCAAACCAGTATCTACAGGTCCAGGGAAGTCCGAGTCTGAAGCCCTGATTCCATTTGACATTCATTTTCAGTATTGTGCCCCGTGTGAGTCTGGCTACAAAGAAAAGCCAACATCAGTGAGTGGTTTAACAATTAAGATATTGACTCCTGTAAATGTTTATTTAGCACATGTGCTTGCTGCTTTTTATCAGAAAATAAAATTCCACTTAAACTGGTTTGAATGGTGGGAACATTTGTGTCTGTGCGGTGCCCTTTGGTTAATCATGGGTCAGGTGTGTAAAACCTGCAATAAACCAATCAGAGCGCTATGTGTTTTCTCTTTAAATACAAGTTGGTCATCTTATGTGTTGAGATTCACTCTTTCAAAACATACAGTTATATGGATAACATTTACATCCGTGTCAACTGGCTGTGGCTCAGGGGAGTAGATTATTCACAATACTATTCTCCCTAATCCATATTCCAATGGGCTCAAGTGTCCTATGTTTATGTGCATGGATGAATGACAAAACTGTATTGTAAAGCCCTGAAAGTGGTCATCAAGACGTGTAGTGGCACTACAACAACAACACTCATGTTACACATGGCATTCACCCATTCATATTATTGGGAATCAACTTATATCAGCCTCACATGTGGCACTATGATGTTAGGAATCAACTAAAAATCAGGCACTATTCATGTTGTGCATAAATACGGACAATTTTGTTGTTAGCTAAAATCTATTAATTACCATCAGGGATCAGTAATGATATGTTAAAATGTTTACTACAAAGAGTAACCTCGGGGCTCCACCCTGTTATCAAGGACCAATAACCAAATTGATAGTTGAAATTACAGTCTCAAATAGTTAAGAAGGGTGATATCAAGCACTGACTCTGAAAGCTCCAGCTGTTGTTACAAACATGATTACAATAAACACAGACAACGACGTGATCGATTTTTATAGGGTTAGGGTTTATTAACAAGGCAATAATTATTCTACAATAACATTATTTGATTAGAAAACACTATTATAATTAACTAGTAACTATACTAACAGACATACATTACAAAACAACACAAGTAAACAATAAAATGTGTGTGTGTGTGTGTGTGTGTGTGTGTGTGTGTGTGTGTGTGTGTGTGA